>VKKT01004633.1:0-34243 GCA_008038995.1 Haliotis laevigata | reverse complement strand
AAGGTGACAAATTACCATCGTGACAGTGAATTTAAACGTAGGCCGTGATTGACTTGATATCAAATATCTTGGCGGAATGATTATTCTTGTTGTGTTTAAGAACAAATCCCACAATGACTAATTCAAGCGAGTGTTTTCGTATTGGGCAGCCGGAGGTGAAAACTTTTCTATTCATTTATCAAGAACAAAGATTCAACTGTGTGTATGTTTTCCGGTTTTTCAAGAAGGACAACGCAGGGAAATAAGTTTGTGCATGAGAATAACCTTCAGGACAGAATGAGTCCTACTGAGAGAGGTGGCTGGTGTAACCTGTTGGGCTGCTGGCTGCCAGGGGAAACATACGCTGGGGTCGTGTAGCTGCTCCTCCTGCTCAGTGTCAGGATGCAGCCAGCGTGTTACATCAGTGGGCAGAGATGACCTTGATGGATGGAGATCCGGCCAGAGTCTGAAGCTGACATACCGCCACAGTCACAGAGGCTGACTCACGCCGGCGTCTGCAGCGTCTTCTCACGACAGAACAGGTTCCACCCCGTCGTTTCCAACGACACTGCGACACGGACCCTGTCAAACAATGATGTAATGTGCTGTGTATATTCAGTGCTGGTAATTTTCCTGTTTAACTGGACACATCGTTAAAATGCTCTCTGCTTTTGTATGTAAAATTCTCCAGTGTTTGTATCAGAACAAAGGACATAAACTTCAACGTAATACTAACATATTATCCTGTATTTGTAGAAGTACAATTACAGAAGCCCAACAGGACCCCACACTTGTCTTGATGTTTCTAATGGGGATTGAGGGGTTACAGCCTGTGACTGACTGATTGTGTATTGGGGGTGGGGCAAGGGTGGAAGGGGTCACCGTCTGGTTTGTTTGACCCAATCCAAAGTAACATCGTGTGCTGCACACAATGTAGGTGTAACTTCGGTCCACGTGGATCTCGCTGTTAGCATCATCTCTCCTAGTCTGTCTACCAGACCCTAGAAAATAAATTGAATGGGAGCCCTACTTAAGTCTAGAATCAGTTAGCAAGTCAAGATTGCCTCAATTCTTGGTCTGACATGATTTATTATTCTGTGCCCCATTTGGATTTGTTTTTGTAGATGAATATTTATATGATAACTTTATTTCTTATACTATATATCAGAGTACATTTCTCCACAGGCGTGGAGACGAAGTTAGATCAGTATCTACATCTCCAGTAGCTCCTGCTTATCTTTATTACAGTTAATAACCGCTCCTGGGGCAATACGAAAATAGTGTAAACGTAACCTCACTGAACACCTTATATAAGTGGCCCCGTTCTGCCATAGTGTAAGCCTAGATGCGGAGTGTGATAGCAGCTTCAGTGATATCTATATGGTGTTAATATATAGATACATGGCGTGGCAATGAAGATATCGATGGAAGAGAAAACAGTCTTTTCGTAGTAATCCATTAGTAGTAACTGTCGCTCATGAGGAATATGATATTGTGAATTAGTGACGTTTTTCTTTCTTCCACGTGTAACCCTTTTACTTCAAGTATGCCCTAGTATACAGCGGTTGAATCAGGACTGATTGTAGGAACAATAAACACAAAATCAAAGTAAGAACACATCTGTCATCATTGACTTTTCTCCTAAGAAAACAGTTTGCGTCATGAAATTTCTGAAAACATCAGACACATCCATACATTTTAACATTTAGTGTTGTAACCGTTTCAAGACATGTATGTGTTCAAATAACCTAAGTTAGAACAACGTTGAGAACAATTTCGAAACGTGTTGCTATATTATACATTATGGTGACCTGATGGCCAATCTAGCTATTCTTTACAATCACATCGATATCTTCAGTGTTTTTATACTCTGCGACTGACATGGACCCCAAATCGTTACACAACGATGAGGTTGTGTGCTGTACACATGGGGGCACAACGCTGTTCAGTCATTGTTTTCTATTTTTAATGATTATGCTCTTTCTTAGTTTATGAGCTGCAAAATATGAAATACATTCGTCAGACCTGAGAGAGAAACTCAACAGACATGGACACGTGTGCTATATACTACAAGGTTTTAAACAACTGGAAGTACTTAAATCATTGTATTGGAAACATCATGTACACATGTGCTATATACTACAAGGTTTTAAACAACTGGAAGTACTTAAATCATTGTATTGGGAACATCATGTACACATTACCTAGGGCACACTGTTTAAGAATGTGTTGGTGAAGATGTAGCTATTGGAGGTGACAGTTTAGTGGTGATTGTCATACCGGGGAGAAACTCGAACAGTTACGTAGAGACTCTATCAATATATCTATAGTTCTTGGGCATGGTACAGGTGAGAAAATATCTTCCTTTCGGCTGACCTTTGGGAGGAAACCTTCATCTTTTTCCAAACAATGACATTGTGGTTTAAATGTCTTGCAGATGCAGAAACTAATCCTAATTCAAATTTCCATTTCAGTTGTCATGACATTTGTCTTGAAGAGACGATACATTGTGTCCACATGCTCTTGTTGCCTTGGTATTGTTGTGTGACTCTCACGATGAATTATTATGCCTTAGATTTCTTTTTCCATGTTCTTTTTCATAAAAAAATAATGTTCTAAACACCAGGAAGATACAGTTCTAAGAAAACATAAGGTTTGAGCTGGAGTCGAGGATGTAAACAAATATTGCTTTCTTGATACATGAAGTATTTGTAATTATTCCAAATATCACTAATGGTGAGAATAGATCGGAGCAGTTGATGTGATAATGTCTTGATATATTACAATATTCACTTTGTAGAGAACAATGTCAATATGGAAACATTGGCGGACCCGTGTGGGTCCAGCGTGTTCGAACCCCAACTTCTCAACACTGCTGAACACAGATGGACACTTGTACGGAATATGATGAAAGACATTGACATATATACCGAACATATATCCCGAATACCGTTCAACACTGACGCACATATATCCCGAATACCGTTGACCACTAACGGACATATATCCAGAATACCGTTGACCACTAACGAACATATATCCAGAATACCGTTGACCCCTAACGAACATATATCCAGAATACCGTTGNNNNCTAACGAACATATATCCAGAATACCGTTGACCCCTAACGAACATATATCCAGAATACCGTTGACCCCTAACGGACATATATCCAGAATACCGTTGACCTCTGGAGGACATTTATACTGAATACAAGTGAATCACCTAAATAATGACGCCGGTCTACGCGTGTGTTGTTTATAAATACAGGTAAAGATAATGGCGTTTTAAAGAGGAGAAACTCGATAACAAATGAAAACATGCAACTACAAACTGCTGATGGAAATCCAGATGGTGCATTCCTACTGCAGCGTGTGTTGACGAGACATTGAACTGTAGTACAAGTGTGTGAACTGCTGGGGAATACTATCAAGTATTGTTTTCTATGTCAGTGGTCCCATATATACGAGACTGACGTCATTAGTACTGTTTCAGTTTGAGAATGTGTTAATGGTGCAGATTCAGCGCTGTGGTGTATATGCTAATTTGTGGTTTTCTCTTTACGCTTAACTTCCTATACGTTAACATCTGTTATTATCTTCCACGAACAGCGAGAACACATCATTTTCTAGTCCACGAAGAAATTGAACTGAACACGAAATAGTGGATTTTTTAATGACAACTGCATATTCTTAGGTCGTAAATCTGCAATAATGTAAATTTGACAAGTATCAGCTTACGACACCACTCCTGCGAGTACCCATGTACGTATACACTTGCACAAGTCCCTGAGGTAATAATTAATGTTTAAATGATAATTTCTAAAACATATAAATATCATCCTAACAGACTGGCGTCCATGTACTGTCCGCTTACTAGTATCTAGATTTGCCTCTTTAAAGGATAGAATTACTTCAATACAGCCTTGGATCAAGGCTACCGTACTGCTGACTGACGGCTGTATTATTAGAGAGCAAGTATACACTCTACACAGTTCCTTCTCCGCCAGGTGCTTGTTCGTTAGATCAAGCGACAGTGGTCTAGCTGCTGCGTCACATTGAAATCAGAACAAAGCTGGATTGTTTTATATTTTCCCACATTTATTTGTAGGTGAGAGAAATGTACATGGTTTGTCATGCCAATAACTGAACACGTTGTGGTTCGTTGCTATTTACAAGTCACACATACACACACAGATCTCATTCAGGTAACAAATATAACAAAAACATTTACTCTCACATTCACCCATTCAACATAGCATTTGGTGGAAATTCAGTGATATAATAAATAATCATGGCAACAAGATTGGATCATTTTGATTGACAGATATCTACAAATTTGATTTGATATGTATCTACCTGATTGAAAACAAACGGCTCTCAACACTTCAGAAATGCAGAGACCATATATGGTCGGTATATGGTCTCTGAGCAATGTAAGTCAGTCACAATCATAACTGTCGGTCTTGTTGTTCAATAAAGCACCACATTATCTAAGTAACAACAAACTTAGAAGAAAAACAACTGGAAGTGTGATTGATAGTCACAAACTTTCTGAAAACTTGGCCTACTTTCTAAAATCTTTGTTACAATTTTACTGTCTTGTTAATTCCTTACCTTACAGTTTAAACTACAGTGTCAGTAACAATGACATTCTGCTATGGTTCAGATGCTTCACATTGTTTGAGTCACAGAGCTGTAAAACTCATTTAATGTTCAGGAAATGTCAGTGTCATATTTGTAATCAAAACGTGTTAATATCACATTGTCCACTGATTGGCAGCTAATGAAAGCTGGCGGAGATGAGAAATGTTAATTTCACATTGACATGAATCAATAGCCGTTGCCAATTGTGTTGCCCTACCACCAGCCCTGGTGGTACCAGACACCCTGGGTGCTTATTGCTTGGGACATAATCCTCAGACCTGTTCCTCATAAAGAAATAGTTTGCATCAATTACCAGCTTTTATCACCCAAACATCAAACACTGACATCTCCTGTGCAGGAACACAGTGGCTGCATTTGTGAAACTGACAATTTTATGATATCTCTGGCAAGATATTGCTTTCAAAATACCCATTGTACTAATTAACAGATACATAATCAAATAATGCTGATTGGTCATATATCATTATTGGAATTACAACAATACTATAAAGTAATTTAAGTCTAATGACTACAAACCCAGTTCATATCAAGGAGGCCACTGAACGTTCAGGTCCTAACACTTTCTGTGATTTGTGCTCAGCAAAAACATCCTGCAAGATCAGTAATTCTATCATTTCTGTTGACGCATGAAATTCCAATCATATTAACGATGAGAAAAAATATTTTCTCATGCTTTTAAATTAATCATCATATTTGCTAGGTTTTACTTCATCAATATTTCATATTGTGTCAGCTCCAATAATAAGCACGACACTCAGCTGGCAAATGAAGCCAGGGGAATCTCATCAATTATTTTCTACTCTAGCTCGTGAGTCCACAATTTCTCACGTTTGACGAAGGGTGAAATATTTTTCAGAAGATGCTCAGAATATTGTCTCTAAATTGCCCAAGGTGTGAGTGAAACATCTGAGAACAACTGACATTACAAGAATAATGATAAGTTAAATTCTCCATATATGGAAGTACGTGTACTTTAAACATTATCAATCATACTTTTCATTTTCAAACATCAGATGGAAGTTCTTTATATCCTAATTATCCTGATTTCATAATAATCTGTAAAACGATACAAGAGTATATATAAAAATTGTATACTCAAAACATTAAATATCAGTTTTAATATGTATGGAAGCCTTCATTAAAGCCACTTTTTGAACAACACAAATGCGAATGCCTTCATGTCAAGCCATAAAGCAGGTGAAACCATTGTCTTTGGGATATTCCATGGTGGAAGGGTCATGGAACCTCGGAACGTCATGGACGATGCTGCAGAGTTTAGCACACTTGCAACTGATGTGGACAATGACATAAGATGCTAATGTCATACCACAACATCCTTGAAGTCATTGAAGTCTAAATTCACACAGGACTCATCATTGTCAATAGTATAGCTCCCTGAGGTCGTCGTCGACCTGTCATCGCCATCCTCTGTTGTTGCAATACTGTCGTTTCTCCAGTCTCTCACATGTGTGATATGATCTTGCACCGGTAAATGGAAATCGGACACAGACTTCTTGCACCCACCATGGTAAAAATTGTCATTGGTAAAAGTGGGATTTCTCACAGTGAAGCCACAAGTTTGAGGGCCCCGAGGGGGAGGTTTCGGGGGTGGGTTCTGTGGGTATGTTTTGTCCATGTTTTTCACTTGTGGGTGTTTCGAAGATGGCACTTGTTGATGATGTTGAGTGGGTTCTGGGAAAATGTCAGTGCGGCCTTTGTCAGACAAGTCTCTGAAGGTCACATGCTTCCTGACACTAGCTCGAACATTGTCTTTAAGTCCCGACTTGAGAGAGCTTGGTATGGTCTGACTAGACTGGAAGCTGGTGTTGTTCAGAAGGGTATCCCGCGACATCTCATGGAGGTCTTCTGAAGAACAACATACATAATTTAGTATTGATGCTATGTAAGGCAATCATCATCATTATCATCATCATCATCATCTATAATATTAATCATAATCATTCATAATAATCACCATCATCCATAAATGCTACTATTATGATCAATAATAGTATTATTAAAACCCCTTCTACCCTATAGGGTGGTGGGGTAGCCTGGTGGTTAAAGCGTTCACTCGACACGCCGAAGACCCGGTTTGATTCCCCACATGGGTACAATGTGTGAAGCCTGTTTCTGGTGTCCCCCGCCCTGATATTGCTGGAATATTGCTAAAAGCGGTGTAAAACTATACTCACTCACTCCTATCCTATATCATCACTATCATAATCTACAGCAAGATCTGTCTTTTAATATTTGCAAATCACAGCTTTCATGTTCAATAAATAACCTCTGATATAAACCAATTCAAAACAACAAACAAATACATATCCCAATGTACTCTCCAAGTGGTACCCCTTTCACTAGCTCCTTCAACTTGTTTTTTAACTTTCCCTTCCTAATCAATACGACATTTGATCAGTTGTGTTTGTATTTCCCAGCTCCCTCTCACCGAGCAGCCCGGGGGACCACTTGGGGACAGGGGACATGTTTTGTTCCCCGGGAGAAGTGTAGCCAAACAGAAATCCCCTGCCAGAACAGTGCAGTATTTGTGTAGTGTTGGAGTAGGCCTATTATTAGTACACCACCACTGGCCATCTCGCTGCATAAGACATTCCCCTCTGTTTCTTAGCACCCGCAATATATTTCACTCATCATGTGCCTGTCAATCTTGAACGTGTGATCTTAGGACCAAAAGAATGCTTACAACATGGTCCAGAAGAAGACACTACAGACTCGTTTCTTCGCCAATGTATAATGTCTCATCATTGTTTCCAGAAAAATGTTTAATTACAGTGTCTTAGAGAGTTTCAAAGTTTTTAACATTTTTTTGAAATTTTCGAATTTAGACGAGTAAGGTGTATGTGCAGGTGGTTGGGTTTACACGAGACACACACAGTGTCACTGTTTTACTTGTCATGACACCTGTCAGTGCATGCTGACAACGTGAAATGAACATTCACCTGCAGTGAGATTCCTGTTAAACTGTTCAATAAATATCTTAGACATTTACTGTATTTAGACTTTCTTTAGGTATTTCTTATGGAGACGGTCCCTGAGGTATCAGGATGATGTAGTGTCAGAGCTCTCATGTAGCCAATATATCTCTAATGAATGATATATATGGTCTGCTATCTTCAGGAAAACATTTCAAATCCAAAAACATCAAGAAGAGATATGTGCATTTTCATATCAGTGAACATTACCATAATTTTATTTGATTGTAAACATTGTTTTCTTCCAATGACCATGACATTTTGTACTATTCCTTACGCAGTAACGGTTCCCAAATACATTCTTCCTTATTCATTATTCACTGAGGAATTCCCTTTTAGTCTTTGATATGCTTTATTGACCATAAC
Organism: Haliotis laevigata; assembly: GCA_008038995.1. Classification (NCBI taxonomy): domain Eukaryota; kingdom Metazoa; phylum Mollusca; class Gastropoda; order Lepetellida; family Haliotidae; genus Haliotis; species Haliotis laevigata. Next base: position 26,238 of record VKKT01004633.1, on the reverse strand, counting down.
CCTGCCAGGATAAATATCATCACTTCATCATGAATATCTTAGCACCATATCATTACCCTTGATTAATGCTTCCATACAGGAAATATTCAATATGAGATTTATCTGCCAAGCTACATTTGTTTTACGGGGCTTAGTTTTATGCCACACTCAGCAACATTCCAACTATAGGACGGTATTTGTTGAAGAGATTTGTTTAGCCAACATCAATAGGTATAGAGGCAAAGTGCATTTTTAATTTGAGGCTTATTTTATTAATACAATTCAAGTAGAACTTAAAATGAAAAATAATAATATATGATGATATAAGTTTCATGTAAGTTTTTTAACACATGAAAAAATTAGGCATAGGGGCAAGAGGATCCGACAGCACAAACTGAACTGACTTCGGGAAGGAAAACTAACTGCAACACAAGCAACTATATGACTAAGGGTAATTCAAGTCACAAATCCAATTCTTCCTGAGTGACACTTACCAATCTGAGATGCTGAGGCACCGCTGTGACTGCAGATGTCCTCTTCACTGCCGCCACGGCCGCTGTCGCTGGTTGTTGTCTCACCGGACGCATCACTGTGAACATCATCTTGAGCACGCTGCCATGCTGCAATTTTCTGTAAGATTGAAAACGTTTTACATTACCTGTTTATAAAATAATATTGTGCACAATTAGGTACACTATCTTCCACTTCCTGATAACCCTAAATTACGCATGAGATTCAGTGTTTAGTGATATTCACGCTGTGTACACAGATAGGGTTCCCTTGGTTTCAGGGGGAACCAGGGCCGAGATGGGCCCAGTTGATTAAAATCCCTGGGTGGCAATTTTATACCTGGCATCATAACAGAGGAATAGAAGTGGAAACCACATGTGGGTTTATTATGCCATCAAAAACATCAGCTGGATTCTGCGTTTCCTCGAGATGCTCAAATACTCATTACACACTAAAATAAATCTTTCATAGATTGGAATTTCAATTCTGTTGGGACATTATCATCTCAAACTGTTTTGCATAAATCTATATCAGAAGCGTTCATTATAACAGATGTTTTGTGCCCTGAAGTACAATAATTGCCGTTATTGGTGTACCGAGTCAGCTGTCGGTGGAATGCTGATTGTCAGCTAGTGTGATCAGTTTCACCACATGAGGTCACACATGACTACCATCATAACACTGGATATTGGACATAAATCATAACAGCTCAGCTCCCTGGGGAGAATACCATCAAGACAGTAATATTAACACCAATCACAATGAAAAACCTTTCACCATTGAATCCTACATTCAGTGATCAGCTTAAGCAGCCTATTCCCAACAGCTCAGACTGCCAGACACAGGAAATACAAATCAATCACCAGGAAATATATTTCTGGCAGATCAGATAGACACTATTTTTGATAATCCAACTAAAGATGAATTATGATTTTAAATCTTTTATTAATAGCATAGTAATTTATAGAAAGACATAGTAAGATTAAAAATAGCTGTATTATTAGAATGGAGAAATGTACAAGACATTAATGGTGTATGAAACATTCCTGCCCTCTAGTTTACTGCTTGTTTTCATTACAAATGCAATATCTATACACTGTTATCACACTGCCCAATGTGTAATAAACAAGTGTCATGCTGATAGCAATATTGGGATGGCACATCAATACATGGCATGTAAGCAGGGACTGCTGGGTGTATGTACCTGTGTGTTAGACAGCTGATGGCCCTGGTATGTCTGCAGTAGCGCATGGTGTAGTTGCAACACCGTCAGCTGATCAAGTCGGCCGTCACTCTCATCCCGCGTCTCTTTTGACAAACTGTACTGCTAGAAAAGAAGCACACATTTCAAACATCATATAAACTCAGCTTAGGCAATAACACAGATTGTGAGCATGTTGTTTAAAAAGAAACACTTCAACTAATCAGAGCTTATCTTATATCTTCAAATTATTTGGGAATTAAATTCTATGTTTATAAATATTCTGGTGCTAAATATTAGATAGTCTAAATTGTTTTTGTAAGTAAAAACTGATCTTTTCATATTCTTATCAAATTGAAAAATAATCTGATGTTAAATTTTAAAAAGTCAAAATTGTTTTTTTCTGTAAGTACTGACTTCTTAATATTCTTATCAAGTTTTCTTTTTACTTTTTTTAACCTTATCTGTATAGCATGAAGAAAAGCTGTTATCAGTTTTGCCATGATCATCTGTAGTGCCCCACAAGAAACAACTGGGTGTAATTACATTTATTTAATGGCCAGCTACAAATCTCACACTGCAATAAAAGTTGCCAACAAGTCAGAATTTATTACTGCCAGATTATTCTCACTGACTGAATTGCCAGGTGAGGTGAAATTGTTTTGAGAAAAGGAAATCTCTAGTGTCAGTCTATCACTGATAAGCCTTCCTTCAAATGATATTATCTTGCAAGTATAATCCTTCACAGTTCTTTAAGTATGAGTACCAGTATTTATTTCTGTAAAGTAGAAGATTTACTATTACATTGCTACATAAGGGACCTTATAGGGTTCAGATTAGCTATTGACAAGTCCAGTTTTACAACTGCTGCCGTGTCCAAGTCGGCTATTCTGCACGGCCATTATGGACAATGTATTATGAGTATTTCACATATTTGTGGAACAAATTGGACCGTGCATTGTTTGTGTTTGCAAAATATGAAGCCCATGTGTGAGATGCATCTCCAGAGAGAGATACTGTCAAGCAATGAATGCATTACTGTTGCTAGCACTTGATAGTTTCATGTCATAAATGCTCTGGGAGCTGGTGAGAGTTGGTTCAAGACGACCTTGATAACGAATCAAACAGGTGTAAATTCAGGAGATAGAAAGTCAATACTACAGAGGAACCGCAATGTTTGGACACGATTCAGTTACACTGACTGAAGTATTGCTTTACTTTGCAAATTTGTGATTCTACTGCAAACACTAGACAAGCAATCTGATAAATCAGGGCAGTATTGTATTACAGGATTTTGCAGGTTGTAGCTCTCTGATTTAAAATTCATAAGCAGATGTACTTGTACAAGTTTCTGAATAAACACACCTGTTGAAAATATAATCTATCATGCAAGTAAATTTGAAAAAAATGTTTCACAATTTTTCACTGCTTTACTTATAAAAGAATACTCTATGATAAGTTGATAACAATATCCAATTTAGACAATCCTGAGAAAACTGGTGTACATTTACTTTTGTTCATGCCCATTTCAATGGTGTTGACAAGTTGGCACCTCCTTCCTGCTAGATATAAGCCTTACATGACATGTCTTTTTCCTGACCATACAACAAGCCTTGCCCTGGAACCCTCCATTGTAGTCCTACAGGACAATTATTACACTAAATGATAATAACCACGCTTGGACTCAATTTGTACCTGTTTTATCTGCCGAACAATCAAAGCCAGCAGGGTGGGGTGTAATTGTACCCCTCCTGGTGATAATTCCACCCTCCACCACAAACGTGCCTGGCCACCCAACCCCAACATTCCTCCACTGTGACCACCCGTCTCTCTTGACTGGCACAAGTGTCAGTACATTTATGTCACTTGTACATTTCTTCATTGAGAAGTCAATCAAATAATGGCAAACACACTTGACACTGAAATAAGCTGTCAGAAAAAATAAAACTGTTCCTTCTTTCAATTCTAAAAGCTGTGACAAATATTAGCTTTCAAAACAAATAACTGATTTTATGTCAAGAATTTGAAATGACAAATTTACCTTTTTGACAGCTGGGGAGATCAGCTAATATGATGAGTTTTTCAGTGTTTGATATGCTATTGTTTCATTTTTCAGTCTGTCAGAAACTAACTGCTATTTTCTATAAAGTAAATACACTGTTCAAACAAGGCATGTTGAAGCAGCACGTGATATTCACAGTGGGATCTTTACAAATATACCTGCACTAGACATTGAAATACCTCTCCAGAACTCTTACAGACTGTGTGTTCCTAAATGATAAAGACAAGCACAGAAATAACCACACACAGCACATCCACGTCATAAGTCAGTTTTGTGAAATGTGCATGTCAACACTACTGTTCATTGAGTCAAAGTTGCTCTCAAATTCCTAATATTGACACATATCATACTTGAAAACCCTTCAATGATGACAGAACCTGTTTCTTAATTTATTCAATGTCTTGAATGTAACTCACACTCATTGTACAAACAGTTGGCGGTGGAAAATATGACAGGATAATATTTCTGTCAACTCCTGTGATCCATGTCAACATATCATCTTTATTTACATGTCCCTGGAAAATCAACAACAGCACAGGTGTAAAACACTGTTCACAATTTAGTTCAGGGTAATAAATTTGTCTTGTTGGAATCACTAATTTATATGTACACCGCAGTAATTATGTCACGCTGGTGATTAGCATTTCGGTGTGAGGGATTAGGGGGCATGGAACGGCAGGTATGATTGGGAGGGGCACAGATCAGCGCACAGGTAAACAATAAACAGGTAACAATGCAGATTACAGGCTCCTGTTTTGTTATATACAATAGGTGTTCGTGTCATAAGCTTTGTACGTTATGGTCAATTTCCAAGTGACTCAGCGCTTGTGCATGTCAGCCGCTCATTTCACTGCCTGTTTCTTGACACTTGGCTGACCATTAGTTTGTTAGGTGTTGGTTTCTAATCCAGCTGATATTACCTAGTGCAGTTGGCTTAAGTTTGTTCGTTTCCAATCAATGTCAAAAACCTGCTTGTACATACTATAGGTAGCTTGTCTCACAGTGTCAACATGCAAACATTAAAAATATTTTTGTAAAACTAAAGTACCTTACAAATGAGTATTATTCACTTTTTTAAATATTTTCCTTTCAAAAGCATGGATATTAAAACAAATTAAGCCAAATCAAATATATTTCATGATCTCCAATAAACTTGCTTTCCAAATTTTGACTTATGACAGAAATGCTAAAGAAAAAGATGTTTGCTTGAGATTCAATATGGTATTTGGACACTAACATTTCCATAGTCCCAAATAATAACAAATAACAATAATCAACTTCAAAATGCAGACACTATAGAATAAAGTTTTCATGTTTGAGATCTAAAGTAGATATCAGTTTTATAATAATTAAGTATAATTTACTTTGCTTCCTAAGCCCTTGTTCTTTAATCTTAACAACTGATCAAAATTAAAACCAAATTCTCCAAATTAACCCTTCTACTTCCTAATTCAATTCAGATTTTCCTCTACTTTTCTTTGACCAGTATCAAGGTATTCCAAAATTAACCCTTGAGCAGCCGTCTCCTGATCAAGTCTGATTATGATTAATGACTATTCACTTCAAGAGTGGACTTTCATAAATCGGATACTATTAAAGGCTCAGTAATCAGCTTAGTGGAGAGGTTAATTGCAATAATTCCACTTTCTTAGTAAATATTTGATCTGTACTGACTTGCAGTTGCTCATTAGACCAATACAGCAGCTTAGCTCGGATGTCCAAAGCATTAAATTCATGAGCGTAAAAAGAGAGGTTCAAATGGAGTTCAAAATTCTTTTTACTTCATAAACAAAAATGTATTAAAACAGTACTTATACCAGCCCTTGATCCACATCTTTCCATAAATCAGATCATAGTATTTGATTGGAAAACTTACTTCAAATTCTTCTCACGCATGTGTATGGTTATGATCTTCAGTGTCAGGGCAATTGTTCAGGTTTCTTTGAAATGTGAGTCATAAATTGATCAAAGTTGTACACACTGACTGTAGACCTGTGTGCCCATCAAATGTCATGTCACTACCCTATCACAGCACGGCAGGACTGGACAGTTTGATGTCAAGTGTTTATGAGCGAGATGACAGAACATGCCCATATACTCCTGTTGTTTAGGGGGGTAAATGTTTCACTCTGGTTTATTGTCCTTCTGACAGACATGTATTTGTTGCTGCTGTAAACTATGTGTGTGTCTCTCTTTGAGGTGTCAAGAGTGTATAGATGGAACCGACAACCAATACATGCAGTTGGCTAGATTTGCTCAGGCCTCATTAAAACACCACTGTTGTAGATTTCCACCACAATTGCATCACTAACACCACTCCGAAGTGTAACCTCAGTCCTCCCATTGTGTAATTACTGAAGGAAAGTGATGTTTCTTCATTAAATGTTACTACACTTGAAGATATCACCCAACTTTCAAAACAAAACGAGAAATAAATACTAGCACTGCTACATTAGGAGAAGGATGTGCGGCTTGAACACTCAGGAGTGTTAACTGCAAATATAAGATCATGTTTGATTCTACTCAGTACACTTAAATATTCCATTTAATTTTCAAAATCATCTTGACTCTCACCTGTGAACTGGGGTCATTTTTCATGTGCTCAACATCTTTTTCTTTATGGGCTGAAAATCCAAATTCGTCATCTGTGTGATTTTCCACTCCCTTGCTGGTCCTGACGTTATCTACCTTCACCTTGTCCACATACTGAGTGAGGGAGCTCGGAGTCTGGAGATACATCGACCCCTGCGGGGTCTTCGTCCTCTGCTTGTCTTTCCTCTTCATTACAATAATAACTAGCACAATTATTGCAGAGACGATGGCAGTGACACAGATGATTGTCACAGTGATGAGGACATTTTGGTCATTACCTCCGTGAGGACCGATCATGGTGGAACCGTTGCCAGCAAGGACGTTGACGAAGAGAATGGTGTGGGATGCATGGGGAGGAACACCTGAATCTTGGACCATTATCATGAACTTGTACATGTTAATGTCACTTTTGGACAGGTGCTTTGCTACAGAAATGTCTCCAGTTGTGCCATCAATTTCAAATCGACCACTGTCATTTCTTGATGTGATGACATATTTCAGCTGAGCATTGATACCGATATCTGCATCTCTGGCATGAACTGATGTGATGATGCTGTTTATTTCATAGTCAGTGGATATCCGAGTTGAGTGATGGGTGATGTTGGGGTAAGTGATGACTGGCATGTTGTCATTTTCATCCAGGATTGAAATTCTGACGTAAGTAGTTGCACTTAGTGGTGGGCTACCTCTATCAATAGCCAATACTCGGAATTCATACTGACTTTCCACTTCATGGTCTATGCTTCCATTCAAAATAATTGTCCCATTTTGAAAAAGAGCGAAAGGGGAAACATTGTCAATTTCTGGTGAAAGTGAAATATACACCTCTCCATTGCGTCCAGTTTCGAAATCAAAAGCAACAATTTGTCCAACATTTTGCCCTAGTTTAGCATTCTCTGAGATATTGAAATGGAAAACGGAGTGGGAGAATGTGGGCTTCTGATCATTAACATCAATCACACGCACTGTCACTTTGGCAGTTGAAGTTTTGGGTGGATTTCCACCATCAACAGCAATCACAGAGAAATTCATCACTGGTTTTGTTTCATAATCAAACCTTGTATTGGCCAATATGAGTCCCGATTCAGGAGAGATGATAAACTCATCCCGGTTGTACGCTGGTGAGAGGGAATACCTGATATTACTGTTACTGCCTTCATCCAGGTCCTGGGCCAGCACTGTCAGAACACTGTCCCCTATCTTGTTGTTTTCCCTGATGGTAGCTGAATAGACAGCAGGGATAAACTGTGGGGCATTGTCATTCTCGTCTGTGACTTTCACAATGAAGCTTGCATTTACACTAAGTGGGGGTGTTCCTGCATCCTCACACTGTACGGTCAAGGTATGTTCTGCTTTATACTCCCGGTCAAGCGGTTTAGCCACAATCACCTTATACTCATTAACATCAAAGCCCTGCAGTTCAAAATAGTCATGCTGTAGAAGCTCACACTTAACAATACCATTCCTCCCTCTGTCGGACTCATACACTCGGATATGTGCCACCACGACACCCAGGTTGGCATATTCTGATATGAGGGAGAAGTTGGTGGTCTGACCGGTGAGTAGGTTCACTCTGATCCTTGGTGGGTTGTTGATGGTGTCCTGGACCTCCACAGTGACCACCGCCTGGGTCGTGAAGGGCTGCACCCCCATGTCACTCGCTTCTACGATGATGTCATACTTCTCCTCCGGCTCACTCTGAAGCTCACCTGTCACACTTAGCTCACCTGTCTGGGGGTTAATGGCAAACAGATTCTGATTCTTCACAGCCTGATGAGAGCTGAGACTGTACCTCACCTCTCCATTAGCACCAGAATCTGCATCAGTGGCATTCACAGCCAGGATCACATAGTTCTGTGCCACATTCTCTTCCACAACAACACTGTAGGAATCTTGCGTAAATTTTGGTCGGTTGTCATTCATATCGATCACGCTGATTTCCAGACTGAGGACCCCCTGGTTGGGCGGCACCCCACCATCTGCAGCTATGACCTGCACATTGTACAAGTTCCTCTCCTCATGGTCCAGCTTCTCACGAACCACCAGATTCAAATAGGAAGTTCCATCGAAGTTCTTGCTAAACTGAAGCTCAAAAGGTCCATCTGCTGGCTGAATGGTATATGTTTGTAGAGAATTATTGGCTCCAGTATCCCGATCCACGGCTCCATCCAGGGCAAAGGAGGCTCCAGTCACTACTTCCTCAGATATATTCAGTGTCTTCTTGTTCGTTGGAAACTTAGGAGCATTGTCATTAACATCAGCTACTGCTATCTCCAAGGCAACTGTCCTGAAGAACTGGTTTAACTTGGACTTGATGGCAATCTCCAAAGACAAAACACAGGTAGATGCAAATGTACACAGAGTTTCCCTGTCCAACACATTATCAGCTGATGTACGCAGGTTGCCAGTATTTTCATCCAGGCTGAAATATTTTGTTGTTTCATAATCTCCCTCTGTCAAAAAGCTGTATTGTAAATTTGAGAAGTCTGCTTCACTAACCATGGACTTCAGGTTGGTGTCATTTGGGATGTTTCCTATAAAGGTGGAGTGTGCTGGAGGCACTTCTTCAAGGATGTCGTAATAGTATGTAAACTCTGCACATCCACACATGGTCATGAAACACACAACAATCACAAAACGTAGACACACTTCCATCTTGTATCTTGCTCCAATCTTCATGTTCCTCATTTCATTTTAGTCACAAGCTGCAAATGAAGAAAAGAGTATTAATCCACATAAAACATCAATTGTAAAAATATACAATACAGTTGGAGAAATAATTCAATATAACATATTGTATATTGAACCATTCATAAAATCCCATTTGTAAGATGAATGTGTCACCTGAGGCACAGTAATGTTTTGTGTCCAGTGGGTAAATCCTGCATGAGGCAACTATAGATGGACTAGGATAGGATTGAGGGAACATGCTACACTGAAGCTGAAAGGCACTGTCTTGAATACATCACAAACCAGTATCAAATATTACCTTGATAAGTAAACAATCCCCATCCACAAGCTAGCCTAACACACCATCTCGCTCCAATCTCCTAACATCAATACTGCACTGCCCGAGACACAAGGCTTTACACTGGGCCTGCCTACCGCCTAAGCTCCGCCTCCAACCAATGAGAAGCCGTAAGGAAGGTAGCGGCCATTTGATTGACAGGGGGCGTCAATTACCTTGATAATGACAGCCTGGGTTGAAATCAGAAGGCATTAAAGCGTTAGAAGATAAGCCTTAATAGCTGAGACAGGATCCCACTGGGATCTTTACAAATTTCTCACTGCCTCTGGGTCGATATAGACATTTTTCTTTCTTTCCCTGCCCCAAGCATTCCAAATTGCGCTTCTATACAAACAGTATACCTACTGCACTGCTTCACGGGACCGACTGCACAGTGGTAGTTTCTGCTTAATGACAAAACGAGTATCATGTTTTTCTCCCTCACCCCTCCCTCTCATTTCCTTGTCTTTCAATATGTGCCTGTGTTAGGTAATGTTAGTAAAGAGAAAGATGTTTAGCTGGCAGTGTTCTGTCTCGGCAACCAGTCACATTGATGGGGGATGCACTGATTGCAACACCAAGGCCCTCATTGTATAACAGGGAGATTTACTTACACAGATTGCAAAGTGAAAATTATAGGTTTGGATACATGTCAGCATCTTTAACATACTTAAATCTCAGACTCACTTCCTGTGACATAACAGCACAGCAGAACCTGTTGGTGCTAAATATTTATATAATTCAAACTTTATTTAATTTTTAATTTAAGATTAACTTTTCATCAATGTTTTATTTCCAGAAGCACCTGTCATTTTATAAAATATAACTAGAGCTTGCCTTATCTTAATTCAGTTCACAAAATCATCTCTTTAAACTGAAAGATACTGAGCATCCAACATTTGAACATTTTGTAGAACATTTTATCATTGTTTGTATCAACTGGCAACAGTTAATTACTTTTAACTACAACTATTATTCAAATTGGATTTACTATTCTAAATTGAATCTATCAGGTGATAAAGTTAAGTTCAAGTTATGATAGATTTATTCTGGTCAGTTCCACTGTGGGATCTATGTAAATATCACTCACCTCCCTATCAATCAAACAAAAGACCTGATATTTATGACTGTCCACTTATCTACATGACACACATGTCACAGGGCATAATCCCAGGACAGATCACAGAGGCTAATGAGACATCCTCAACATCCAAATCCTTCGTCACCTCAAAGGAGGCCTTATCATTATTATGTACATATCATGTCCATATCATACCTGGGATGTCTATTACCTCATAAAGCACACTGAGTTGCATACACCTGATAATGTTGTATCACTCCCCCCTGCCAATCACAGGAAGGTATGTCATTTAGACAATGCTTATTTCACATAATCTTGACCCTTGATAGTAAGTCACAGTTTACCTGTCTGAGCAAAGAGGTGTATGTTTCACACTAATCAGAAACCAACACCTAATCTGTGACCACAGTGCCTGGATATAGAGATTATCGTGTTACTAGAGTTTGTATCAGAAAATAGGAACTTCCCTGATTTATTTCACCAATCACTATCAAAGAGACAATAACTTCAGAGGTTGTTAAGTATGTTCTTGATCCTGAAGAAAGAACTTTAAGTGGTTTATTGGTTAAAATTCCATCACAGGATTTACACATCAATGATTTAAGAATCTCCAGTATTTATTAGACATGGGTCTGGATGGGAACGACTCCATAAATTAAGGATTGTTGTCAAATTTCAAAACTGACATGGCTGACTGTGTTTGGAGGCAGATAGTAAAGTTGTCAATTGAAGTCATAACGCTCTGCATGTACATTTCTGTTGATATGCACATGGCATTATTTATGCAGACATTGGTGATACTGGTAATTAAATCTGTCATTAGCTGGATAACAAGGGGCGGTGACCTTGTTCATATCAGAGAAACAGACAAGCTCGGTAGGGGTGTTGGCGGATTCTGTAGTGGATTTCACTGATAGGCTGCCCCACCTGAACTGATAGCCACAACACCACAGATCATCCATCAGGCTCTATTTCACTATCAAATCCTGACAGCATTCAGCTGCCACCAACAGTAAACAGGGATTTTGAATAAGAAAATGTTCCAACATTGTACATGTTCCCAAATGATCATCATATCACGATTAACTGATGGAACATAACTATTTCTTCAGACATTACCGATAGAATTATTCAATATGTAGAATTTTTCAAAAATAATTGATGGAATACATATTTATTTTCAAAAATAGAATCATGCAGTTTGAAAACAAATTTGGTAATGGTGGTAATTTTTCCCCATATATGTAATGCCCCTTGCAGATTAACTGCTTCCGTGAACCACATGTCATATATTTGTGAAATTTCAAACAAATGTCAAATAAAGCCTCCAACCCAGGTGTGGCAGGAGAGGACTCCAACCATCAACACAGTTAGTGTGGAACCATGTTTGTCCACAGCAACTAAATGTATGGGGTTTTATCACGGTTGTGTGGATAGATGCTCATCACTGGATTGTCTGACCCAGACTTGATCACTCTCTTACTACAGTAGCTGGAATATTTCTAACAAACCACCAATAATACAGTTACATAAACACAACACTCACATATATATACTGTATGTTGCATACATACAATGGTATATGCTAACTTGTAGGACCTGTCAGTTAAAGTTTTATGTCCCAATACTGATGCCATCCTCAGTGTTGTCAAACACTTCACATTTACATCACGACACTTGGACCCCTAAAAGAGCCAATTACAACATAAAAGACTCATAAATTCATAATTCCTCACAAGCCACCAAGCCACCAGATGAAGCAACAAAGCAGCCCTATAGATGTCAGTATCAGTGCCATCAGTTTACAGCCATGTCTATAGCCCTCTCCCTATCAGATGTGCAGTGCTTCAAGTGCCCTCCACTGTTGTATATATCACTGACACACTCGGCCACCAGCGTACATGCCCTCTCCCAGCCACAGATAACTGAGGTGTCAGCTTTATGGTGGTGTAATTGCTTTCCCTCTACTAAAGTGATGCAATGTTCTTGTCTTGAAGATGCTGGTGTAATTAGCGAAGCCCTGACATTGATAATGGTGGGAAATAAACATTACAGACATTCATATTGTACATACCTGTCAATCATGTTGCACACACCGGAAAATTGATTCTACATACCTTGACAGGCTTTGTTCAAATTCTCGAAATGATGCCAAATTTTGTATTTTATACCCCAAGCAGTTCATACTGTGAAAGTTTGTTTGTATTACATATAAAGAAAAAATTCAGAATAAATCTAAAGCATGACAAACAAAAAATCAGACAAATATAAATATTGATTTTTTCACTAAATTAATTAACTCATACATAAGTTCATTAAGTCATTAATGAAATTACTTAAGTCAACACTCTCTGTCTGTAATGAAGATAGAAACACATATCCACACACCAGAGGTGTTGTAAGTTTCATGCCAGCACCTCGGTTGGACACTACAACAGTTAATTTCCTTAAAAATATTTTGAGATACACCTAAGACTTGTTTGTTTTTACATTTTTGCACCAACAAACCAGTGCCATCCAAACAGGGCTGACCTTGGCTGATCTGTCTGACACCGTGTTGCTGGGCTGTGCAGTAACAACACTACAGTTGATGGGGAGACAATAGGCTTCACACATTGCTAGACACAGCCAAACCACACAGTGGCTGACACCTAGTGTCAATCATCCAATGAAATATACATGGAAATTGACATGTTTAGGGTAATTATACACACACAGCTGAGACTTTTCATTGTTTATCTTATGTTAATTACTGAAGTCTTTCCTCTCTTGAGGTTAAGTGTTTTATGACAGTGCTCACTGGATGATATTCTATTTGTCATATGATCAAACAGACCATATGCCCATCATATATGCCTATGTAACTAAAAACAAAATAATATACAAAACTTAAAAAGTTCTACTATATCATTGGAATAAAATCTCAATATGGAAAATGAAATTTAAAATTACCAATCACATTTGTATGGTTGAACAGCTACAAATTAGGTAACACAAGGAGTGTGAAATTCTCCCAGTGCAAGATGTACTTAAATAACAATTAAGCCAAACAGTGACACTGATCTACTTTCTAACAGAGGTGGGTACGGCCGGTGTGACAATGTCCTCACTATGAGTGACTAAGACTGGTAGGTAAGTCTGTACAACCAGACAGGGAGTGTTGGCAGATCAGGAAGACATTAACACAGCACACACGCAATCTTCATTCTCACTAAAGTCTAATTACATTCAAATCAAATAAGGAAATGTGATGGCAAACTTCTGTAACCCTCTTAAAGTGTTTAGTGTGCAAGAATGGGAATGTGAAGACTTGAAGTGCATCACACATCACCTTAATCTCCTCAGCAGACCCTCGACTTCACTCAATAAACAATTACTCTCATGCAGGGATATTAGTTAACTATAATAGCAATTTTAAAAATTTCAACTTTATTTTACAATTTTAAATTTGACTTCATGGCTCCCTTAACTAAAGTAGTATTAGTTCTCCAGTATTTCCTCAGTATGTGTGTTCCACTAGATACAGGACTATCCTTCCTGCACTAACCCACCTGAGGAGGACACACTGATTCCCCACACTATAGGTCTTGAAAGGCTGTATGACCGATGGGGAGGCAAGGTGTTTGCTACGCTCACTGGTCACAATACCCAGTGTTCTGTGGTGTGGGTGGGAGTAGCCTCAGTTCACTGGGTGCACAGTACATTTTAACTTCCTATTTTCATAAGATTACATCAATAAAAATCCTCATCAGAAAAAAATGTCTTTTACTATATTTTTATTGTATGAAAATAGGAAACCTAATTTGTATATTACTATGGAAGATTTTTATAAAATTGTCAGTGAACAATACAAGACACACTATATGCAAAATTATATAACTAAAAAGTTCACATTTTGTAAAATGAAAATCTATACATCATTACTGGATATAGATAATTGAACACCCACAAACCAATGCCATCTATTCAATATACAAAATTATGTAACTAAAACCTTTGCACTATGTAAAATGAGAATCCATACATCATTTGCTGGATATGGATTGAACATGCATCTGACAGTAACACAGGACATTCAATGTTAAGTTTCAGTAGGCAGGGGTTATTATGGTCAAGGAGATTCCCAGAGACACCGTTTCTAACATCAAGCAGCTTTGTAAACCATTCTTCAAAATAATTACCCAGAAGTATTCTTTCATTTATCTCATTAAACTGTAAGTTTTATGTTTCAGCTGATCAAGTCAAGCGGAGAAGTTAATGTTCCATACCTGAGAAAAACTAGTCAAGTGTCCTTTCTTAACAAGAGGAAATCAAGGGGTCTATGTGAAATTCAATGTCCCATATCTGAGCAAAACTTTGGTTGCAGTTTGCAGACAATATGAAATCAACAAGCATACATGGGTTCCAATAGAGGCAATATTTACAAACTGACCCATGGGGATTTCGACAATGAGCCACTAAGGGTCAGGTGACCAAGGTATGACCGCTAAATCACAATGGTCACTTTAGTGATGACCCCTGCAAAGTTTTATGACAGTTGGGACCAAATGGCCACTCTTTCTCACTGGATACTGACAAGAATACAGAAATGTCTCTTTGAAATTGACAAGGATATAGAAATGATAAGTCAGACCCATGCTATGATGAGAAGAGGTAATCCAAAACAGATTGGTGGTAGGAATATCAGTGAAGAAAGCACCTATCCTGCCTATTTATATCATACTTCCTGGACACATCAAACTGACAACTACACAGGTGTGCTATTGAAACTTGATTGACAGCTCAGTATAAACAGTTTTGGAGACCACATTTGTTAAATGCTAAATGATTTCAGTGATCCGTATATACAAAAGTCGTATCCACCTCCTACAGTCAAATACCTTAATTGTATTGTTCAGGATTCTTTTGGTAAAACCGGTTAAGGAATAGATATCTAAACAATCTGCTATTGAAACAAACTGTGTCTCCTTACCAAATTAAGTATATCAAATATATTTCAAATTTAACTTAAATACTTACTCAATAATGAAAATGCCATTCATCTCCAACAGAAGCCAGAATGGAAACTCCAAGAATCTTGGTGTATGCCACACTTCCAATGTGAAATATGATCCAGATATGTCCAAACTGACAGGTAAAACAAGTCAGACCACTTGAAATATACAACTGTAATGTACAACTCAGTAAGAACACAAGTACACTACACCCTGAGGTACAGCAGTGAAATGTGCATTTAAGTGGTTAACTTCAGATAGTAACCTATATCAGTTTTATTCCCCCCTTAGGGGGTCTTCATTAACTGTCCCCTCAAGCTGGTGAACTCTGCTCACTCAAGCAAGCAATTAAGCCAATTGTCTTTTCTCACCCGTATCCTTTGATCTGATGAGGATGCAGGATCACCTGTATTAAAATCCAGGTAATTTACTGTTATTGTGACTGTGCAAGCTAATTAAGAATGAAGGGTAGATGGGAAATTTTGAGGAAAGCATTTATGCAAACAAAGAAATTGGTGAATGGGTGTTAAAGAGGATTTTGATCAAAGTGTGCACAGTACATTTATATTGGGGATGATATTTATTGTATTCGGAGGATTACCAAGTCTTGCCACCTCAATATTTAAACTGCTGGGTATGTTATGAGTAAATTAATTCAACCAATTGTTGTGTGCTATAATTTGCAGAGAGTAAACAGTAAACAAAGATTATTCCTTAAGTATTCAATTGTTCTCCTTATTTATAACATAATAAAAAAGAACCAATAAATTTGTCAATATTTTGCCAGTTGTTCAATCAGTTGCAAAGAAATTGTTCAAATACTGTGTTTCATTAATGATCATCAATTCAATTTCTTCACAAAGATACATCTTTTTTCAATTTGCTAACTAGAGTTTTATTACGAGATTCAATAAGGTCATTCTTCATGAATTACTGGTATCCAATTTCTACCTGCATCTACAATATATCAATATATATTGTAAACCTCCAAATAACTAACTGAGTTTACAGACAGTTAAACAGAAACACCAGCGTTGAGACTGTGTGAGTATTGCTCACCAATCAACACAGCATACACTAGGTGGTCATTACTGATGTTTATTCTATCACCTATGACAATGAAAACATCATTACTTCCTTGTTATTAAAATGCATACTAATGAAACCTAATTATACAGACAATGTTTGTTTTACTTCCCAGTAGAACACAGTAGTGTAATGTTGACAGAACTATGACATGGTAATTGATATTCTGGACTGCATGTCATTACTAGAAGCCACTTCTGATCTTACCAAAAGGAAAGTATTGCTCTTCTGTTTAAGTCACAGAATTCATAATTGTTTGAATATATCATGTTACCAATTTTTACATAATTTCCATAAAATTATGAAACTTTCTGGTGCTTCTGGTTACATGAAAATGGTGCTCCTCTCTACTTGAATTAGGCATATCAAACAACAAAGTAACATAAAACAAAGAAAGGATGAACATAATCTCTCTAGGTGGTAGGTTGTTTTTACTCAGGAGGATCTCTTAACAATGTTGATTGCAATAATCTCATCAGCTAGCTAATGGAAAAACTGATCTGTTAACATAACAGTAGTCCAGCTATTCAGCACGCATCAGAATTGTTGATTACCCCTTGATCAGCTGAAGACCTGTCCATCACCTGCCCATCTGTGACCTCACCTGTGTCAACAAACAGGACAAGTAAACCTACATTCACAGTAGGTGTGAAGATCAACTAATTAAAACTCCATTTAATCTTCGTCAGGTGGCTTGATGACTTTCAATATCTGACACGACATCAGTTGCTCATTTCTCTCACGACTTAAGGTTTAATTTTAGAAAATAAACAAGAATATATTGTGCTTTCAGTTAGTTCAAGTTCAACTTCTATTAACTATCAACTTGAAGTAAGTTGTATACAGAGAGTATAGAATGTGCAGTAAGATACTAAGAAAAGCCAGATTTATGGATGTCAACTTCTTTTTTGTGAATAACACAACATTTTGAAGTGTATGCTTGCTCCTTCATCAGGTGAATGGTAGGGAGTACCATTCAGTAAGATAAGAAATTGATATTTCTAAATTTTTGTTACACTTATTGATAGAGAAATACATAAAGAATGTGAAGTGCATGCATCTTGCCAAAGCATTAACTATAATTTTAACCCAGTATTTCTATAAAATGTTATGTAAATCTGATTTCATGGCCATGAATTACATGGCTACTCCCAAATCTGGAACAACACCCAGAGGATGCTGTGACCTACACCAAGTCTTGTCACCCATCTGACTCAACCTCCAAGGACAGAAAACACCCTAAATCTCTGCTTTTTAACTATATTTTTTATGACAGAATATGCAGCAGTGGGCAGAGCAGGATGATCCTAGGGGGTCGTTATCGCTACAGGTGTGCACAGGTAAACATGGGGAACACCATGGAATGAGAGCATGCAGGACTGTTGACGCTCTGTTCGACCCTGGGGGATTTTTTGACACCCCCTTATCCTCCTAGGAGCATCTTTTTTGTTGCCCTTGTCTGTCAGGGATAAGTGAGATATTCTTCATTGATAATGCAGCACACCTTTCTGTAGTGCAGCTACTTGAGTGTGGCTGATGGCAGGGGGACACGGATAGCATCACTGGTTGGTACTGGGATGGGGGTTACATTCAAATACACTCCGAGAATCATGGCAGTCGCATTATCTATAGAGTGTTGGTATGAGTGGTTGCATCACATCTGGGTCATATTAAACAATCATCATCATCAAAACATTTATATAGCGCCAGTTCAAGTCCAAACCTACTGCTCAGTAGCGCTCTCCGAACAAGTCGAGAATGAAAAGTTAGACACTGTATGTTTTCTTAAGCAGGTATGTCTTCAGTTTAGACTTGAAAGCCTTTGTCCTTAATTCCAGTGGAAAAATGATAAAATTGGGGTAAAACGTCGGATTAGGTATCCCTAGCTATTGTACAAAGAATACATTTACATACATAGTTTAAAAGTCTATATCATTATTGTTTTGATAATTTATTATCATCATTGTCATCATAATTATCATTGACTTTTCTTGAAAACCTTGAAGCTTAATTCAGCCTGTATAGATCTGTGTATCATGTTAACTTGAATATCTCAAATACAAAGAATCTGCTCCTAATTAATGCCTCTACTCCATACTAATCTCATTTGTAAGTGAACACATTGATCTAAGGTCCAGTTCCAACATGTAGCTGTAAAACCTTTAATTAAATTCACACTCTGGGAAAATATTGACAGTTACCTCCCCTTTTCATGGTCTGGGACATGTTGCACGTATTGTTAGAGGTGACAATGGCCAGAAATTAGTAACCAATCAATGGTCATTTGTCTGGACGGTGGCCATTTCCAGAGCTGACCACTCTCGTGCTGTGAACGTTCGGGTCATACGGCCAACCCACTCATTGTGCCGAACTTATGGCGGTAATGGCAGACTATTAACCACACAACTATATTTCATGTTCCTTTAGGCTATCGGATTAAAAGGAATTATTTGAATAAAATTTCAGTACAACACTTGCAACCTCGATCAAATCTATGCTTGTGGTATTTTAACCCCCCTGATTTAATGTTTTCGCACAAGGAGTATTATCAGAAAGAAAGACTTTATCCCGTTTTGCACATCATAATGATGTAATTGACATGTAGCATCCCAGAATATAAAACTAAGCACCACATTGACCTGTTTCTCAGTATGATGAAATAGCTCGACTTAGAATATTGATGTTTCACGGTACTGTCAAGCCTAATATAGAAATCCAGCGTCAGAGGTCATGTGTTTCGAGAGAATAAAAATCTATTTTTTTAAAGTAGATATTAATAGTTTGTAGTGGAGTTGAAAATGAACATGAGCTATATTGCTGCACCAACCACTGAAGTCAATTGGTAATTTAAAACCACACATTTCAATAAAATAGATACATGGGAATACCTATTGTACTCATTTTTTCTCATCTATAATTACATACTATTGTGTTTCCCAGCCAGGTATATGATTATTGCCACCACATCCAGGGCTTCAGTGCATGTATATCTATACCTAGGTAGGCTGTTCAGTGATGCCAGTCTCGCTGGTTCCCAGATGATTACCGGGCTCTGTATAGAAGACTGTCTCCCATGCATGACAGGTAACTAGCGGAACACAGTGTAACGAAATGTAACTGCCATCACAAGTGTAATTGTGGTTAAAATAGCAACGTGTAGACTCCAACATAATACAAACATCTCATCATGAGGACTTAATAACAGTTGTAAACTTACCACGAAAAAGAGGCTAATTTTGGCGTAATGTAGCTTATATATGGTTGAGTCTATTTGGCTGTAAACAGCTTTCTGATACCGTACTCAGTTAAATGTGACTTTTTATTTGGAGGGTATAATGAGGAACATACAGTTCTCGGATTAGAAATAGTGGTTGGTTGTATTTAGAAATGTTTCCATGTAGACCGTTTCACTGTGTGGGAATATACACATTGTTGAATGCCACGAACCAGAAGGTTTCAGCCATCACGTTGCATGTTTCCTTACATACATGCGGGGGTTGATATTAAACGTCCCTCGACGAAATGTTTAACGATATGGAGATTTAGTATCAAATTATAATTTGTGTCCTATGAGATAGGTTAGAGTAATACCATTTGACAATTCACTCAACAATGTAGAACTAGCCTAAATAACCAATGTTGGCAGTGTCCAATCAACGGAACATAACGATGAAGCAGTTTCTGCAGGAATGAGCATTTTACCAGTAAGTTCCCATTGTCAGTTAAATGCTTTCTAGGATCAAATTTGCCCACAATCATCAGCATTGTCAACTTCCACTGTGTATGTTTACTGCTATAACGGAGTGTTTGGTGTACTGATTAGGGATGAAAGCATTGCCGTGCCTCACAGGATAGTGATTAAGTTACCAGTAAGATCTCGGCCCATTGTGAATTTACTACTGTACAGTGATCAGAACACAAGTTGGGTGTACACTGTACAGAGAGTTGTGTGGAACTATCACCAAGTAGCTGTCTTCTGTACAGTGATCAGAACACAGAGAGGGTGTACAATGTACAAAGAGTGCTACAGATGCACGATGTGATCGATGGTTGTGACGGTCAGTGCTGGACCAACAGTCCAGCTGCTGCCACATGGACGTGTGACCACGAGTCATCTCCCCACGTGTGACCACTTACCGTCGACCGAAGACAACACAGTACGTGAATGGAAAATAGGGTAAAATATCATCTTCACAAACACCAATTTCAGACCAAGCAATTCAATTTTTAGAAAATGCTAGTACTTAAAGTATGATATAAAGTTTACACTATCAAAATGTAATATAATATTCACAATACATTTACCTGTTCTTCTTTGTATCCAGTCAGATTCCTATAAAGACATAGCTAACTTGAAGCCAATATTGTTTCATACAGATAACTCGAAACCGTTCCCTTGAAGAATTACGGTGAATTAAGGTTATCTAGTTGAAGATGGACCCCATTGGTAATCTTAACATTTTCTTGGTGTTGTTTTTTAAACCAATATTCAACAAATTCAAAATGTAAGTGTATTATTTAACAGATATAAAGAATGACCATGTATATCCCCAGTTTACAGCTTTCTGAACGTGAAACAACAGGGGTGTGACCTCAAAGTATATTCCACTGTGCATGAAAACAACATCAAGCTGCCCACCTCTCTTGACAATGGTTTGTTGTGTAAACAGCAAGGAAATAGATCATAACTGTAAAACTACATAATGTAGTCCGTGTTATCCTGGCATATTTCAGTTATCAATAAATGGGATCATTACGGCTTTGAATTTAACATACTAGTCATTTAGCTTTCTTTTTCTATGGAGCGGGATTGGGAGATAATGCGACGTTGTGAGATGTATTTCCACCAGATAACATTTATTTCCTTGACTTGAAAGGAGATGATACCCACAAGGCATTTGTGTTTCCTTGGGGAATTACCGCTAATGACGTCACTCCTGAGATGAAATTCCACGATCTTTATCGGCAGATAGTCAATGTGAATGACGTTTAAGTATAAAAAATAAGATCAATTCTAACCCGGATCTTCACGGGTCTTCAAGGTTAGAAAAAGAAAAAAGAATGACGTTTAAACAGACAGTAAATAACTATAAGCATAAATATGAATAGTCTGAATAAATAGTTGTAAGAATTGTTTGCATAGTATATTTTCTTGCTGATCATTAACCATTATCGCATCTAGGTCACTACGAAATTCCTGTTTTCTGTTACTTAACTGTTGACACGTTTCTACTAGTATGGAATGTATGTTGACACACTGATGACATTCATCCGCTTACATAGTTCTTCGCGGAAAAAATCGTCTGTCAAACCCCGGTGCCATATTCGATTCCTGCGACGCAGGAAGGTTTTTCAGGCTGACTTGAGAGTAATCACTTGATCCTAATCCTCATTGCGATGTGGACACAACTAAGTACACGGGGTTAACGAACCTACTCTCTGTTGGTTTGGGTAATAAGTCTGTGCATTGCCAGATTACAGGTAAAATACTGAAATTAATCAACCGACCAAACTCACTGATCGGGAACCGTTTTCGGCCATCGCTGAAAGATTAATTCCCCCAGCAGACAGAAATAGGATTTGCCGTTGTCGTCGTAATTCCCCAGTCTACAAATAGATTGGTTTACAGGTTGTAATCCTAGACGAGACATTTCCGAACACGTCTGTAAGTTTTCAATTAATTCTATTTGATTCAAAATCAGTGGAATCAGGCAGTTGATTATCGACTTGGTTACTGAGGTAACAATTGATAATCCAATGAACTTTGACGCGACCAGGATTATTTCATAATCGCAGAAGTCCAACAGCGACACTGATGACAATCCTCTGACAGGTTAACGGATCAATGATGACTGCTGAAAGGGTGGAAAGCAAGAGCACCTCAATGTTGTTAATTACAACGAAGTTGAAGTTATTTTGAGCAAACCTTTCTTGATACAAAAGTACTTGCTCACCGTAAAAAGCCGGAATTACCATTTATGATAATGGTTAATCGATATTTACACAAACGGTTGTGCACGAAATGCATGATGTTTAGCACTCAGTTTGATTGGCAGGCATGATATGTACATGACAAACTTGGGCGATACAACTCAACAACTTGGCTTTACCAACTACAGAGTTAATAGTGGTAAATATATAGCAAGTGTCCCAAACTTTTGTCCCTCTCTCGCCATACTCCATGTAATTTTACTATTACTCCATTAATATATTTGTGAGTAGGGAACACAGAATATGGCTGCGCACAACGCAGCGACGCGTCCCTATTTACTAAATGTAAATTACACCCTTGGTGGCCAAAGTCACTGGACCGATAACATGTCCCTCTTTTTACTCATATGTATGTCAGACCATAGTATTTTGAATGTTTTAATAAGTCCCTCTATAGAAAATATATTCCTATCACGTAATATGTGGTACAATACGGTAAAGACGGTCGACTCAACTGATACTACTTACTCTTAAAGCCAAACTAATAATATCTAAACTGGGAATGTTATACTATAAAACGCCTAGTGCAATTATTTTTAATTCATCTACTACAAAAATACATTTTTCAAAGTGCATATGTCAACCGCTAATGTGCAGCGAGACACAAGCTGTACCCGAAGCCCCGACACGCGAGGGTGGCTATGAACACACACAAGAAATTGACAAGCTTGTAGGTTTCAATGACGAGGACAAAGCTTGTGAAGCCTCGGGACGAATAACTCCAAGCCTATAATCAGCTTGATCTCTACGTGATGACTACCGCCACTGGAATTCATAATTCTTTAGATTTATTCATATATAGCAACAAAATTACTCATATTTTGATAGCGTGGAGAACAGCTTTATAGCATTTACTTTTTGTCATCACATTGAATAGGAAGACGAGGCACGTTCAAGACATTTTGTACAAATATATACAGCTTTAAAATCACCCGAGTGAGGTAGATGACTCATATAGTTCTTGAAGATACGCTCCCGCCTCGTCGAGTGCGGGTTTTGTCAGTGTAGTGAAACCGGCGATGAGGCATTATGTGTCCATTTTGTAAATAAATACACATGATTTCATCTTCTTTGTAAACAGATTTGAAATAAAATGCTGTATCATTTTCCAGAGTCATTTCGGAGACAGTCCGTGTGGGTGACATATATGGAGCGTGAGAGGACGGTGTACGCTATATGTACTGTATATGCTGAAAGACTAGTGACAGAAAACCAATCTGTTTGACACATTCTTGCAACGATTTGTTAGTTTTGGAAAAGAGACAGACATATTTTCGTGAATTGTATCGACTCGGCCTTTTGTTACCGTGGTAATATCAGCCA
This sequence comes from Haliotis laevigata, assembly GCA_008038995.1. NCBI lineage: Eukaryota > Metazoa > Mollusca > Gastropoda > Lepetellida > Haliotidae > Haliotis > Haliotis laevigata. The sequence goes on along the minus strand of VKKT01004633.1, from coordinate 2,412 downwards.
AGCTTCAAATTAATTGTATTCTTTGGTGTAGGAGAAAGCTAATAACTGTGTATCAACCAATATATGATAACTGAAATTGACACAATGTCTTGTACATTTCATTGACACTTGTGACAATGGGACACGTGCTAGTTCCCGTTATCATTACTGACTGCACTAACCACGAGTAGCCAGTGACAAACAGTTATTCGGCAAGCATTGTACACTCTGATATGCATCGCAAAATTTGTCGATTTCATCGGAAAAGAAATTGATACGTTTTGTCGTGTTCCATAGCGAGTAGTATTACAACGTCTGAGACACAATGTATTTATCCTTCATACCGCCACGATTCACTGGTGATACACTGGACTTATCTAAGGACCGAAGATGGTAGTACTGAAAAAATTGTTTCAAGAGAAAATAATGTCAAGATTGAAAGAATGTTCATGTTTTAATCTGAGTAATCAAGCAAGATTTTCTATTATTTATAATTTAATCAATATTCAGCCCTAACAGATATTAATGACAGTTATGTACTTGAGAGTTACAGCCTGAAATAAAGATGTATTGGCGCAACGAATCAATTATGCACCATAAATCACAGTGAGGAAAATAATTGTCACGCTCAACGGCCTTCCTACGAGTCGGCCTCTATAGAGTGCTAGAAAATATCACCAATACGTTTATCAAGTACTGTTTTGGACGATCTAGTTATTGTATTGAGGCATTCAAAAGAAGAAAAAACGTTTGCATTGTTTCCCTGTCAAACTTTGAGTTGGAGTTTCGATTTTCCATAGACTGCTGACAAAATGTTGATATGCATTGCGGAATATGACAGTTAGCCATTCTGAACTGAACAAGGGACGGTGGCAACACCCCGCGCTAGTTAAGTAACGTTGTACGAGGTAGTGTTTATCTGTATTGGTAGATCGCTGACTGACGTCGATCAATACAAGCATATTCAATACAATGATATCATATTGCACGTAAATCACAGGTGATATTTACAACACGACAATGGCAACACTGACACAACACTGTCACTTGCACAGACGAGTTGGATGAATGTGTATATATTCATTGTTAAACGTTCATGCTGGTTCCATGCATACACACCTAAACAGTACGATACTGAGAATAACATCGTAAATAAGGATAACGTTCCTTTAAATGCTCTGCACACATAGAAAAAAACATAAACATTGGCAGTTATTTCATGGGAAATGTATAATACAGACTGGACGTATGTACTCACCATGTTGTTCTTAGCATGTCTGTGTCAGTCACGCAAATGTCACATATGTATGTTTCACTCCATAAACACTCTCACTGCCTATATCCGATCAGTCACCGTGAAACGTCAGCTCACCACCCCCGGGAAGCCCTGCTGTACACCACGACTTGGTACGCCTAAACGACTCTTTAGATGCCTCTTTGCTTGTCGTCAACAGTTTTCACGCCCCGGTGACCACGTGAAGCCAAAGCATAAAATCCCAGTAACGACACTACGTTAGACAGCCAGGACGTGGTATGCCGGCCGTAACTTAGACAAAAGCTAAACACATGGTGCCAACCACTCCATAATATTCGTCATATTCATGAAATGGCATAATTCTGTTCAATAAGGTCGGGATAGGACACTTAATAGAAGCTATTTTGAAAGAAATCGACAAGCCATAAAAAACGGCGTGTCTTCCGTATGTATATACAATGTTAGGTCGCCTGGAAAAGAGGTGAAGGGAGTGTTGTAGGGTGGAGCTCTCTCTCCGGTCAACGAAGTGTGTTCTCATTTTCCTACGTCCGCCTAATCTCAGTTCAACACTACAGCAGTGTGAAATGTTATTGAACAAGGTATGGGTGTACAGAACTGATTGATAAATAATCTTACAATATAACAGTACTTATACTAGAATTGTATCTCAGACGCGAGTATTAGGTTCGTTGTTCTCACGCTAACATGTAGATTAAAGAGGATGCGTGATAAAGAGTGAACCTTGCCTATTTATTTTAATTGGACTTAAACCGTCAAAACAATAAGTAGGCTCTATTAGACATAAATTTAACAGAAAAAGAAATTTATAGAATTGTGGAGCTCTGGATTTGCAAATATACAATTATGGACAGTTAACGGTTTTAGACAGTATCAGCCCAGTCTGTGAGTCATACATACACGTATATCACTAGCACGTGTGTATATCTCATTTACATACTCAGTCATTAGCACACAGACATAATAATCGATAACAAGTTCCTCTGGTTTCGTGGGATTGTTACATTTTTTGATTGGATTAGAACTTCACATTTTATAGATTTACAAAATAGTTGCTCCAATTTCACCTTCATTAAAAAACATACATATTAAAAAGTGTAGATGGAATCGTCACCTGAATAACTTTGACACGGTTCGACAATATATTTGCACTTATGGCT
>VKKT01004632.1:48011-59866 GCA_008038995.1 Haliotis laevigata | reverse complement strand
TGTTCACATGCACGATATTTACACATGCTGTACAGCAAGTTGATGCATGATTCTCGTGCGATTTATCTGCATAAGGCTTGCAGTTGGTTCCTCCAAGTTAGTGGAGAAATTGATCTTAGATGTAACCATATATACTCCCCATCAAAAGTTTGGACTCACTAGTGTAAATGTAGCCACTTACTTCAGTCAACTGTTCTGAACTAAATTTTGTAAAATAATCCGTACAGTGTAAAGGTACTGTTTATACATGAGCTGATGTACTGTAAAACAAATTCGTGACGTTGAAAAGTCTATTGTCCTGATTTAAGCGAGGCTAAGCTTTTCATGAGTAGTATATATACATAACATACAGGAAGTGTTTTAAGTGAGTCTAAACTTTTAATAGGTAGTATATGTATGTAGTTTGTATCAGTATTTGCCAGTGAATCAACAACACATGGCAAAGTATGACTCTACTTATAACAACAGTGGCCCTGCAGTCTTTACCGTGTCATCGTTGATTGGAATAGAAATAGTCCCCGATGTTACTCCATCATCTAAAGTGAGTGTTCCGGTCCTTGGTCCGGTTATGTCTTCCGGTTCTGTGGTTACGTCTGTTATGGTGTAACCAACAGTAACAGATCCAGATGAGCCTCCTTTGCGAATGATTTGGAACATGACTGCACCCGCGTCCTCAACAACGTTGTTGTCCATCAGAACAACGCATAATTGTCCAGCTGAAAAGATTAGGTTGTAGACTCAGTTTTCTGTGTCATGCATTACTCTGTTCAATTATATACAGCGATATGTTCCCTACTTTTGTGCAAGTGTCTCATCAAAGCATGTTACTCCAGGCCATTGATCAGTTTTGCTCACCCTAAGGTGTCACGTAACACTCTCATTTTTCCGCGTACACATTCACTGCAGTGTTAAGAGAGGCATACTAATTGCCCAATGATTGGATTGAGTTGGGTTGTTGATTAACGTCGCACTAAGCAATATTCCAGGCATAATCGAGTCTGAACCAGACATTCCAGTGATTAACATGTCATGCGCATCGATCAACGCAATCGGGATTCAATGACATGTGTCAATCCCGTTAGTCGGCTCTGACGAGAAGCATGGGTTACTGAAGCCCAATTCTAACCCGGATTTTCACGGGTCCTGAATGCAACAGTCATCAGGGTGTTAACAGCGTATTTTATTATTTATTTTGAAAACATGCAGTACCACGACAGTTGTGATGGGGAATTGTGGCCGTAGCAGGTAGATTGACAGCTTTTGGTCATCATGAATCACTGGGTTATTCGAACGGGACTGGAGGTATAGAATGATAGATATTGAGGATTGCATTGCCTGTGGTTGACATAGTTCAACATCCTTCCATACTGACACCGTGTCAAAGATATTTGTGTACCAATTACATGTATATGACAGGTTTGTATGTTTGTCAACATTGTCCTCTGTATATTATCTATTACACACAGCGTACACTGTCGTGAACAGTACATCACCCTCCACATTTTGACGAAAGCTGATAGAATACATCGTCGACTTTTGATGTAAAGCAAGTGTCTGGCTATCCTAATTTCAAACATTTAACGACTGCATGATTATGACACAGAAACAAACCAATATGCGCTTACTAGTCTGTGGCCGGTTCTCAGAACACTAAACAACACATTCTATAATTCGTTTTAACTGCCATGACGGCATATATATAATTCTTAGAAAATCTTTCGAAACTGACACAAACCATGACCACTGCAAATTCCAAAGTTAGGGCAAGCGAGCGATGACCTGTTCAGTTGCTGTTCAATGACCCGTTATGAGAGTATTCTTATGTTTGTCCAGAAAATATCTTGTTTTGTATATATGCTCTTTATGCTTGTTGTCGTGGAAACAAAACGCAAAAAAACACAACTCATTGTGTGTTCAAGAATGAGCGAAAGCTTTTCGGAAAGTAATATCAGGGCTAAAAATTCTGACTCACAGACAGAAAAGTGGATTACTATTTATCTTGTATTACTGTCCTGAAAAATACTAACTGTTCACACTAAGGTTGCATTTACATTCATTGCAAACACACACATTATGTTTATGAAACATTTTGTAAAATGATGCCAGTATGATCAGATCCAAATCATTAAAAACAAGTACACCAAATATCAAAAATTCAAAACTTACGCATCTTGGCGTTGAATGAGTTGGGGTTTTTTTTAAACATACACATTGTATATATTTTATTTCGTATGTAAGCTAACAACCTTAACCGACGTCCACTGTGGTAAGTATAGTACCTTGTTCTTAGACTGTATTGCGATACAGTAATTCTTCAAATGCTTCCAAATGAATTGGTGAACATCACCAAGTGCACACGTAGTTAAGTAAAAGAAGACTGAATATATTTCACCTTCACATTATTATGGGCACCATATGAGAAGGAACAATGATAGTTGAATGTAAATGAGGTATTCCTTTTGGGTTCATATATAATTACTTGCTATAAATGCACAGATTATTTTTGTTAAATTGTCCACTACCATAATGTTTAGATTTATCTTCCGGTTCTGTACGCTCTTCATATAACCTACCTGTCCGTAAAGTTGTTAACGGTCTCCATGATGCCGAGGTCCTTTATGATGAACATTATCAAAATATCTTTATACTTTAAATTCTATTCCATACAGTTTGTAGGCCATTTGTGGCTGGATATGGTCACAGAATGGGAAAAAGATTCACACAATTCATGTATTGATCGTGCCTTTCTAAGGTGTATATAGACACCCGATTTCTGACTAATATCTGTACCTGGATTATAAGAGAAAACCTTTTCTTTCTGAAGCTTTGTAATTAGGCTTAAAACAGGACGCTGTCGAGAGTATTGCTAAATGGCACGCACGTACCCTTATACGTTATTCATTGTATTTAGTGTCGCTACCCGTTACATGACATATATGCACATATAACGATATGGTTGGGGAAGATATGGAAATATGAACATAAATTCCAGCTGACTTACTTTGTGCTCTAGTCTCCTGCACGGTGGAAATTAGAAGAAATGCAAACACTGACAGGAGAGTTAATGCTGACATCTCTGAAATGTAGAAACATTATGATCGATTACATATATAACACGTTGCCAATATGTGCATTGAATCACACACCATATTCCGGCCACATAGTCAGGCCGAACTTGTCACGGATATCACCTTTCGCCGGATCCTTGGTATTGCAGTGCAGCTATTTGTTAGCTCTCTCCAGAGAACTATCAGTTATCACCTTGTGATAAAAGCCCGGGGCCCATCTTACCGTTACGATTATTGTGAATCCTTAGGCTTCGGCTACAATCGACGTCCACTTGCCCAAAGCGGCCAAGATCACTGTAAGCAACAAACGCCACTTACCATTGGTCTGGACCAGTCTTGGGTAGCTAAGATCGTTGTAGTCCTTGACAAAATGGCGTTCAACTGAGGGTCCGTTTCACGTAAGTATTGTTGGATTTTCTTTACAACTGTATGATTTACCTCGACACTTCAACATGACTTAGAATGCGCCTCCGCTGTCACGTCAGAAAAACTTTCGTGTCGATATCTTAAAGTACTATTCTCACCCGATTCAATATTGGAAGAAGTATAAAACAACACACCGTTTCGATAATCAAGGAAAGCGTAAAGAATGGATGATGTCTGCAAAGGATTAGCAATGGTCGTGACCTTTTCCATAGCTCAAGGGCTGCTAATCTTTGTTTATACGCAAGATGGAAGTGGTTTCACTTTGCATAGTAGGCCATTGCCGTAGAGTCTGGATTGTCCAATGTTTTTGATGTTGTAAAATCGCAGAGATCCACCTAATTTTCTTTTCTGACACATTCTTGTCAGTGAATTTGTTTTTCGTTAATCATTAAAATAATCTACAATTAGATACAAGCCAATGTGCAAAATTTCGTTTCTTTCTCATTCTAAAATCTATGATTGAGTCGGACGAGAGAGAAAGTGTTTTTTTTAATCCATGAATTTTAAAGTATTTAAGTATTAATGAAAAAGGGATTTACACATAATGGGGCTTTTGAAAATTGTGCAAACAAAAGAATTTCACATTCAGAAAAAAATATTTCTCAATGTAAATAGTGTTTAAATAATTAATGCACGGTGAATAAGTATAAAACAACTGCCATCTGGAAATATTATTATTTATTCGTATTTCCCTGTCATGCACTTTTCACTACACTCGTGAGAGGGTATGTAAGTCCAATTTCATCCAAGGTATTTTTCATGCTACGTGTTTTTAATCGCAGACTATGTGTTCTTAAATTCTGTGACTAATTTGAGTTCAATCGCCAATGGCTGAAGTGATGATATAAATCCAGTTAGGGTCCATGCAGGTAGCAAAAGTACTGTCCCCATGGTAGTAGTATTGTGATCTACTTTCAGTTTCTGGCGATTTATTGCCCATTGTAATATCGTATTGTTCTCTTTAAAAATACCGTTTTATGATAACATGCACGTTATACTTAGATGTCTGCGATGCACTAGTACTTTTACTGTTAATCGTGAACATTTTTTGTCATTTCTGGTTTTACTTATCTTTAATATAATTATTAATTGTTCCCGTCACGATATGACTGAAATATGTCAGATGTGGTGATAAATATTGTCTAACTCTGTTACTGTAATAACAACAAAACCGATACTTCTGGGATATAGACCCAAGAAAATGCGGGTTAGAATTGGTCTCAGCAACCCATGCTTGTCGTAAGAGGTGACTAACGGGATCGNGTGGTCAGGCTCGCTGACTTGGTTGACACATGTCACAGACTCCCAATTGCGTAGATCGATGTTCATGTTGTTAATCACTGGATTGTCTGGTCCAAACTCGATTATTTACAGACCGCTGCTATAATGCTGGAATATTGCTGAGTGCGGCGTAAAACAACAACCAGTCAATCAATCTGGGATGTGTTTTTACAAGAAGACATCCCCCGAACAGATGCATATGCGTAACTATTAAATAATGACAAAAGGACAACCATTTGCACATCATACATTTATGTGCTAAGTTAGAAGAAAAGATTATGTAAATATTTTATGCAATCGTGTTTCAATATTTTCATAAAATACGGGTAGGTATTTCTGTGGTTGCGATATCAATTCTCAGTTCCCAAATCATGACAGTTTGAATGTAGAAAAATATCACCTATCTTCCAAGCAACAGTTTCCTTCAAATGTTTTTGGGGTTTTTTCATGAAGAATGTGCAAGATTTACATTTAGTTCGCGCAGCATGCTATGCCCTCATGCAGAAAATCTTGACAGGCGACGAGTTTAAGAATTTCGTACCCCCACCGTTGAAGAGTTCGATCTTAGCTAATATCGCGATCTTAAATCCAGTCTTACAATCGGCTAATGTCGGGTTTGTGCTAGTGGAGTAGGACAATTGTATGGTGATTGTAAAGTTGATTTCGGGGCCTGAGATCGATATAACGACGATTTCTCTGTACAAGTGAGTCCTGGAACCTATGACTATTGGTGCTAACAATATTCCTGCTCCTGGATGTCAATGACGCCATCAACGTATGAGATATGTTGTCGGGTTTAGAATTTACAGGGCAGCACATTATGGTCTGTTTGGTTGATTGTAGCATATATTCAAGATGCATTCAATGTGCCGATCCGTAAATATTCGATTCTGAACAAGCTACAGCATCGATCCACGTATTTTGGATGCAATCGACCAAGGAACCGATAATGGTGACCTGATCCATTCAATCACTGTTTATGACAGACACAGAATCATGGCTGGTTCCTTTTGGGGGAAGTATTATTGAATCGAGTATTGTGTATACTTCATGATCATGCAGGTATATCTGCCCTACAATTTGTGCCAGCTTAGTGCACATTGCGCCATCGACGTATAAACAAAGATTACTGTGTTGAGATGTGTTTGTACGAGGGTCGGTCAAAACGTAGTCGGTCTCACCTAGGAACAAATGCAGCTGTTTTATGTTTAATTTTTATGCATATTATCTGCCAACCTCAAGCAAATTAGTTGTGCTATGTTCCAGCCTCACGATCCCCATTTTGTTTGACTTTTATCTTGGTACTCCCCCCAAAACGCAAAATCTGCCATAAATGCATCACAAACTTCAGGAAACAAAATATGCAAGAAACATTTTGTGTGGGATAGGTAGAAGGCCGCTAGAATCAAGCTTAGATATTAAAGTGCATAAAAGTGCATAAACAATCAATTTGAAACTACACGTGCTTGTGAAAGTGACACCCCCTTCATTTTTACTGAAAGAGATTGGGGTTTTCTTGGTTGTTTTTTTTTGGTTTTGTTTTGTTTTGTTTTGTTTTGTTTGTTTTTTGCTTTTTTGGAGACCCTGACCAACCCTTTTCAGATGAGGTAATTATGAGGACAAAACTTATTCTAATATGTTCACTTATTCATACATGAAGCCAAAGGGTCAAACTAAATGCTGAATGGTCACACAAGTGTCAGCTCTCAATATATTGTAAACAGGGTCAGCTTGAATATCTTGACACAATGTGTTTGAACGACTTAAATGGGGGTGTCCTGAAAAAACAGCCCCCGTTTAGATATAAATCAAGTAATCCAAATCTGTGACTTTTGATTGTCATCCAATACTATACTTTACCTATGTAATATGATTTTATCTGAGGCAAGAGGTACCAAATGACAGATCGTTTTCCATTTTCTGCAATCTTTTTAGAAATATTATATCCCAATGTGTTGTGATGACCAACATCTCGTTTACCACATTACCCACATATGTGAAATTTGGATATGGTTTTGCATATAATTCCCTCAAAATAACATGGAAGCTTTTCAAACATTTGACATCAAGAACATAGTTAGGCCGACTACCTTTTGACCGACCCTCGTATACAAAAATATCAAAGTTGTAAGTTGTTTTAGATTGTTAAGTTCTCATCTACAGAATTGTGAACGGATCCTGGGTCAAATGTATTTCGTGCATATGGACATTAGAATTTATAATGAAGTATTGAACCATTAAGAGCTTCAAGATTCGATCTCTTAGATTTAAATATAAGAGGGAATATATGTCCAAGAATTATTCCTGAATGAGTGAGTGAGTTACAATTTATCGTCACATCGGCACTATTTCAGCAAAATCGTGACGAGAATAATTAATTGTTATACATAATAATTAATGGTAAATATAAAAACCTGTCAACGAAGGACAGTCGAATATCTAGATTATCACAGATATGAATTTAAAACTAGTGATTAAATTTAAAACAGTTTAACTATAGATGACAATATAATATAAAAACAGGCTATATATTGCCAACAACTGAAGGTAGATCAACATACTAGGGACCATGGTGACTTACAGTACATTTGCTTCCTGCATGGACCCTATTAGCAATTTTAGATAATCTAGCCACAAGTTAAAAGAACATATATACTACGATTAAAAATAATTATAGGTTTAACTTTACATTGAATGCTTTGGGACTTACGTACCCTCTCAAGAGGACAATAATTTTGCAATACTTCAACCACCTTTGAGGGTACAGCCACTAACAATATCAGTTACTTATGTAAACTACCAATTATAAAATATGTACAATCTATTTACAATCCAGTCATCAAAATTTATCTAATTATTCTATTTCTTTTCAAAATGCAATAATTAAATGAAGATTAACAGTACTAAAAGATCCTTAACAGTTTTTACATTGAAATACTTATCCCTTGTGATGGAAAAATCAATACAGTCAAGCAGGACATGCTTGACCGTGATTCTTTCATCACAAGGGATGCAAAACGGAGGATCTTCACCTTTTAACAGGTATTCGTGAGTATATCTAGTATGACCATATTCCTGAATGGAACCTGGAACCGGGCTTCACCAGTTGTTAGACAATTGGCTACGGAGTACAGTTCAAAGTACAGGTAATATGCACTTCACACACAAAACTATGGACGTCAATCAAAATGAGAAACCTCATCTGCACTGAAGACTCACCTGGCAGTCCGACTATTCTGGATGTCTCGAACAGGGATTTGGCCTTTCTTTTTTATGGTGGATTTGGGCGGATACACAATGCACCTTTCTATTGATTGTATTGATTCATTTTAGCTATCTTAGGGTGTGCCCAGACATATGTTAATCCACTAAAATACTAACTAATCCTAATAAATACTTTTTTATGATCCTTCCTTCTGACATCTTGTATTAAGCGACTCTTCGCAGCACAGATATCAAGCTCGCGAACACAGAGAAAATTAACCAAAACAAATGCTGAAACGTTTTTGATAGCTCTTAGTAAATATGTGATATAAATATGCAGTATTCCTTGCTTGGGGTTGAGGTGTATGTACCCATCATTCAATGTCAGTTTGCCATGATACACATACGTTTAGAGTGTGTGGATATTGCATTGATACGTCTAACATATTATAATGTTTCTGCTTGAAAACGACTTTTACACAAGTTTATAGTCATATAATTCCATCATTAAGAAATTCGTCTTCCTTACAAGATATAGGTTTTAGCCAAAATAGTCAGGTTTCACTTTATTTGTGATATATGACTGATATTTTATCTTTGATTTTATTCTTTTACTATTGTTGGGTATGTGCCTATACTCATATATGTGCACCTCATATATACTGACCAGCAATAAAAACGCAACGCAGAATTCATGAAAATTATACTTTTTCAGCGTGAGTTTGGATTTGAATTGCGTTTCATTTGCTGGTCAGTATATGTACATCAACAGTTCAAATTAATAGAGTGAGAGTGAGTTTAGTTTTACGTCGCAGTCAGCAATAGTCCAGCTATTTGGCGGTCTGAAAATAATCTAGTCTGGATAAGACAATCCAGTGATCAACAATATGAGCATTGATCAACGCAATTGGGATAACCAAATCAACAAGCCTCATGACACGATGCCGTTAGTTGCCACGGCAGGCATTGGTTGCTTAAGATCGATTCATGGGTAGTTTATGTTAAAAATTGTTGTTAAAATTTAAATAGCAAATTATTTTCCTTTCCAAACATTTTTTTTCGGATTGGGAAATCTCTGGATTGGTTATACTCAATTCACCAGTGTCATATCTTGCGTCTTCGTGTACTTTACTTCCAAATAGTATGGGGGCGGTGGGTTAGCCTAGTGGTTAAAGCGTTCGCTCGTCACGTCGAAGACGTATGTGAAGCCCATTTCTGGTGTCCTCCTTCGTGATATTGCTGGAATACTGCTAAAACCGGGGTAAAACCATACTCACTCACTCACTCCCTTATATTATCAAGGTATTTCATTCGGTTAGTTGAATACTGATGTCTGTATATGGTTATGACAGCAAATATACCCTCTGGGTTTAGATACTTGGTGACGTTTCTTAATAGTAAGAAAGTTTTAAATCTGCAAACTAGTTTTATATCCAAGTATGTGATCTTCTAATGGTTTTTACTATCCTTCGTTGACAGGTTGTTTTATAATTCAACGCTGTATTTATCATGTAGTAAAACTTGTTTTAGTCACGACATGGCTGCAATATTGCCGATGTGACTTTCAGTTTTAACTCACTTGCTTATATCACTCACTCACTGTATGGGTGAAGGGTTTTATTGATAGAGAAAAAACACCCTCACCAAATATATTTTCCTACAAACATAAATTTATAATTATCACCATATTTGTTAAATGTGCGAGTCAAATTTGTTAGTTAGCAGTACAAAACAAATTATACGCATATGGCTCTTCTCCATAACAAGCTGGGACAGTGGCTGACATTCGTGTTGTCGGCAGTTTCCCATGACAAATTACATGGATCCAGATGACAACCCCGATCTATTGTATGATTTAACATTAATCTGTAGATTTTGTGGAGATACGCCTGCTGGTACGATGCGATTGTCAACCACCTTTATGTGTAGAACATCTGTTTTAGGTCAACGGGAGCATGTGACAGAAATGTGACCGCCGTGGCCCGACAGTGTTTCGTGTTACGTGTTGCTCAGTTGTCATGTCCTGAGATGGGATTCACCATGGTTCGTAAGCTGTTGTTACCAAGTGCCTGTGCTGTGGCTGCAGTTGTGACGGTTTGACAGAATTAAGTTAAGTTTATCAATATTAGACAGTGATTCGTAAACACATGCTCATTGTGTGGGATCGAACGATCGACTCTGCTTTCCGCAGACTTTTCCGATTTCTGTGGAAGGAAGTACGTTGCTTCTGTTTCAAATGTTAAACTAAAACGTTGCGTTACCCATTTCGGGTCGTTTCTCCAAACAGTCAGGACACTGACTGAAGTGATAACGGTTTCGCAGAATTAAAAAAGTTTATCAATATTAGACAGTGATTCGTAAACACATGCTTATCCCTAAAAGAGTAAGTGATTTCGTGAAATCTCTTTGCCCCCTGTTATGAATAGTGACATTTAAAGGTTAGATACTAGTTTTAAATCGTATCTGTGATACTTTGGTTATTTTACTGTCATATGATGACAGATATGATATACTTTGATTTAGGTCTTCTAAATGTACGCTATTGTTACAGTCATAATGTGGCTGAAATATATGCCGACGTGACTTTAAATTGTTACTCACTCACTCACTCTTAATTCTTCAAAGGATAGAGAGCCATATTTAGCATGTGTACCTTTGTGTCGATACGTGATTTTGATTTTCAAGAATAAAATTCAGATGGCAATGAAAACATCTTCGTCACTCGCCTGGTATTGTTGAATATCAATAACGTGACACGTATGTAAGTTGAACCTTTTATTTGGATAGTTGAGCGCGTTTTACACGTGACTAGTTGCTTCTGCTCAGGTGCGGCTAGTCATCTGCAACAGATTAGAATTAATGTGTTGTATGAAGAACTACCAGATACCAATGACAAAATCAACATGTTTAACCACTTTTCACAATAAACAGAACGATGAACCTTTGACATAATGGCAATTGACATGTGTAATGAGTTTCTTAGAAGGGTTGTCACTGTAAACGTTGACAGGCATCGTCCATGGAACAAGGTTCTGTATCCAATCACTAGAGCCACAACAGTGAAATTCCAAGGAAGCCTCACTGCAGTCCCATTTCAAGAGTCAGACAGTTTTGGATCTACCACCATTTTTCAGGTTGATGTTTTGTGCTCTATTTGGCCATAGACCTTTGGTATGTTAACGTCCAGCGTATCGATCGACGTAAATGAGATACGATATATAGAGGATATTATATTCGTGCCCATGTCATACTATGTTTACAACACGAGTGCCTAAATGTTGGTATTTCCCAAGCGAGAGCGAGGGATGTACCGATATTTAGGCACGAGTGTCGTACACATAGTATGATATGGGCACGAACATAATATTCTGTTTATTACCGAAGTCGTCAAATTGAGGAAAATAACCCAAATCTACTTTCAAACATAGGCTGTCTACCCGCCGTCGCCGCATGTAGAAAGCAACGTCACAGAAGAAACGTGACGTCATAGCACTGTTCATGACGTCACGTTACCATGACGAAGTGATATTTTGTCCTAGGGCATCGTATGAAAAATATGAACCACGATATGTTCGCCCTCGTAGTTGCTAAATAACTGTAAGTCAGCATGCCGGAGGACTGGATCAATATAGAGGTTTGTTACCACAAGCATCGGTTGCTGGGGACTTTTACCCTGACTTGTACCCTGATTTCAACTAATCCCGTTAGTCGCCTGTACTACTGAAGTAGTACACTTATATATCACCACACATCTATACACTGCACTTATTCAGACATTAGTATCTGCTCACATGCGGTTTCCATTTGTTCCCTGACCAGGGCATCCGTATGCTTTACATTTGCTTTTCTCCACTGTCACGGTAGCCTAGTGGTTAA
>VKKT01004629.1:2903-14439 GCA_008038995.1 Haliotis laevigata | reverse complement strand
CAATTTATAGTTAAAATTTCCAATATTGCATAAATTGTTTTATGTATTTTGGGGAATAATTGTTTCTCCCTTGTAGGTGGTGAAAAACTAATGGGGTGGTTTCCCTCTGTGGCACTTGCGTCTGCCACACATCACTGATTACAAGTGCCACACCGGGAAATTGGGTGGAGGGCATGTACCACACAGGGACAGATCCCCATTTCAGTTAATTAGGTGTAATGAGGTGTGAACTCGTTAAGATTACTTTACTCAGGAGCTACTGTTGTCATACCTTTTTGTTAATTAGGTGTAATTAGGTATGAATAAGGTACTTTTGTTGTCCATCCATACTGAGAAGGAAGTAGTAAACTGTTTATCTGGAGAAGGAAATAGGGATGTATATAATATCAGTTATGTCACTGATCCAACATACATCATGGAAGATAGAGGAGAGATTGTGGACAGCAGACAGTGGGGACATGATATATTGATGCAGGGGTTTAAGTACAAGAAGAAGACCGTAAACAAGAACGGAGCTGTCCTGTGGAGATGCAGACAACCTGGCTGCCTTGCGTTGGTAACCACTACATCAGTGGGACGCTTTGTCATTCGGCGATCCAAGAGACACATCCATGTTTTTTATTTTGAGCTTGCTGTGCATAATATTGTTCGTTCATTATTGCCTTCTGCTCACCCCAAAGGTTGTTTGTTTCATTTTGGACAAGCCCTTAGGAGAATGAGTTAGGACTTTCCAAACAGTACAAGACCTCCAGTGATGTGCAGTACTGGTTTCATACGCGCATTGGACTTGGCTTCTGGCCAGTATCACTCGTTCTGATGGGATTTGAACTTGTTGCTTCCATGACACTGTCCATAAGCATATGTGTGGAAATTTGTGATTACTTCTCAGACACTTGGGCGCAAGGACACTTTCCCATTGCAGTTTGGAATCATTTCTGAAGTGAAACACCAAGAACAAACAATAACGTTTAACTGTGAAGGTTTTAACAACCATCTTTCCACGCATGAACAGAAATCTCGCCTGAACATGTACAAGATGATCCTTTTGTTCAAGCAAGAGCAGTTGAACAAGGATGCCTAAGGACATCAGCCATCAAAGAGAAGACGAGTCCAGGACGACAACACCAAAATCTACAGGCTTGGTTTGGAGTACATCATGTGTGAGAGAGAGTGTGTAAATACTTAAATGAATGGTACTTAATAATTGGTGCTATTGCTATCTAATGTGGTTAATTAAAGGTATTAATGATCTACCCTCCATCAGTTACAGCTTGCAGCACACATAAGCCACAGGGACATAAGAAACACTTGTGTGCCACACAGGGAATCTTGTCCCAGATCAATTAATTTGCAGAGTGCCACAGAGAGCATAAACCAAAAGTGGATTGTTTTCCAAACACCCGTGAACTGCATCCAAATAAAAGAAGCAAGTTTATGTTTGATTCAAAACTCAGTAGAAAGTGAATCATTTGGCTTAGTTTTGTAATAATAGAAGATGATAAAGTATATTAAGGAATTACCATGGTGATTTCCTTGCAACTGTCATTAATTTAAATGGAAGACACTCCAAATATCACAATTTATTTCCAAACTTTGACTACAGCATCTTTCAACAACACATGCAGTGAGAGAATAACATTTGCTGAGTTAAAGTGTATCTCTCAGACTGTGTGAGACCAACACTGGTTAGACATCATAAGGTGAGTCAGAATACCTCTCCATTCAATGGTCACACTTTGTTTCAAATTTGTAGCTTCTATTAGAACCTTATTTGAAACAACATGTCATATTTGGAATTACACGGTCTAAGAATTTACTTTGAATAAATGTAATCACAACTATAACATGTTACATATGACCTCTTCTAAATGGCATTGTGTATTCCTAAGGCATGCATATGGTCAAGAGGTGACTAACGGGATCCGGTGGTCAGGCTCGCTGACTTGGTGGATCCATGTCATCCTGTCCCAATTAGGTAGATCGATGCTCATGCTGTTGATCACTGGGTTGTTTGGTCCATGCTTGATTACTTACACACCGCACCATATAGCTGAAATATTGCTGAGTGTGGTGTAAAACTAAACTCACCCACTCCTAGCTTTCATTCGTTCGAGTCGTGCCCATTTGCACTTGCACAAAGTATGTGATCTCCAGTACCAGTTTTCAGATTGTTTGTGGAAAGGCGGTTAGATCACTGACGTTGTGTGCTGGCGATAAGGTCCCAGACTCTGAGAGTTTGCGTTGAAATCGCAGATGGGACTCAATCCCCCAAAAGTACTAGAATCTGAACTTTACTGAAAAAGTGTAATCCTAAATATACAATTTGACCACTTTCGAAATGGCATTGTGTATTCGTTACCACAAACAAGGTTAAAGAACCGGATGAAAATAAGGAGAACCTAAAGAATATTGTACTATGCACCACCGTTGTTACTAATTGCTCATCAGAATGTACATAATTAAATACAATTGTTTACATAGAAACTGTCCACTTTTAATGAAATGCGGCACTATGAGGCGTTATCCTTGATGAAATCAACACATTTTTGACAAACAGACGACTGAAACACTGAGAAACAAGCCATGATGGTTAAGTGCATAGTTAATGGAATAATATGCTTTATGACGGGAACATTCCTCAATTTGAGCTTCTCGCAGAACTCGTCAGCGTCACGATTCAAATGCCCATCAATCTGTGCTGTTAGAAGCAGAAAGGGGGGACAACTCCTTCCATCGTTTGGTTCTGAGATAAGGATGATCGGGGAGGCCTGAAGCCAGTTGTCAGGGAGTGGGCCGAAGGCGGGGTGGAGATACAGGCGTCTCAAGACGGGGGATGAAAGCTTCTGTAAGTCATACACCCCAGAGATAGAGACAACACCCTGCAACGAACAGTTGTTCACCAATTATTTATGTTATTCGCTTTACCAAGAAATTATACGCTTAGAACTTTGCATAATCAATAGCTTAAAATGTTACGGTGAGCAGGCACAACTTTTAAACTATCTTTGCTATCATTTGTAATTTCCTGACACACACACACACACACACACACCATTATTCATTTCACAGAAATGTGGTATGTTATTACCTTAATGTCATTGGACGAGCATCCGCCGTCTTCTAGATGATGTTTGTCCAGGGCTAGTTGAGAAACAAGCTGACCACCCGCCGAGTGACCCATCAGGAATATAGATTTTGAATCGAACAGAGACGTGCGTTCACTGCAGTTCTTGATCCATTTGAAAGCTGTAGTTATGGCTCGTATCTGCTGTGAGTTGGAGACAGGCTGCCACTGCCTGGCACTGTGAAGCTGGATACTGATGCACAACAATGATGTACACAGATATGTGTAGGCAGCTGTTTCGCTGCCCAACACGGATGATAGGTGAGCAAGAAGGACACTGACTGTTGTCCACAGCAATCTTGCTACAAGTGGAGGTATGCCTTTGAAAGGGTTCTTACAACTGCATATAAACATTGCTAATAAAATCAAATAATTGTTGAAAATGAACATAGATGACAATGTCACGCTGAGTACAAATGTGCGGTTTGCACTTTCCATACTGTTTTCATTTATCACCAAGGCATGTTCCCATTTCGTGAGAAAGGAGCATGTAGAATGAATGAAAAGGCAAGTTATAGATACCAGTTGGTAAACCATGGAAGAAAAGATAGCACTACAAGAGTACGACACAATGATGTCCAGTAAAACCAAGGGCATCGCGGGGCGAGTGAGTGGGTAGGAAATAACTGCACACGCCACACCACGGCTCGCAAAACTCGATCCTACGTTTTGGTAAAGACCAAAGAACCACGTGATGAAACTGGACAGAAGGTTGATGCTACCCCCAAAGTAAGTCCAGGCGCGTCTACATCCCCTCTGCCACCCACCACCATGCACAAACACCACCACTGGCGGGGGACTGGCTTTGCCATTACTGCACGCTGATGCTTTCTGATCATGACAACACGATGCTGTTTGTTTAAGAAGTGAATGAGAATCTCTTTCGACGACCTGTTTGTGGTTAAGTGGGTATTCCGGAGTAAACATCTTATGAATCTGGTCTTTCCCTGGAGAGAAAGAGCTACGAGGTAGAAACAGATCAAGGCAATATTTATCTTGACCTTTGCGGTAGGTTTGGTAAGGTATATCCATCACGACTGTGTGATCTGTATGTTCATTCACAATTATTCTTGACATTTTGTACACGGGCTTCGGAAGTTAAATCAAGTTTACACTGAATACGCCTGAATTTGGTAATCCACAAAGCAACATATTTCTGTAGGTCGCTGTGACACCACGTTTGATCCAGGTGATACGAACATGTGCCCTTCTGCAGATATATGCATATACCCCAGTGCTACTATACGGTGTATATATCCAGTTTCAATGAACACAAAGCTGTGAGGATACTGATGAATTGTCGCGTGGTTTTCAAACCCGGTAGTGAGTTGAAGAAACCAAAACTGGTGGGTTTCCCAAATTGAGATTGTATTACGCACGACCAGCTTGTGTATACAGTGTATGCTTGACTGAGTACGGGCGAAAGAGAAGACGATAGGATGAGACAAACGTGCACATGTAGCTCGAACCTGAGTAGTTCACGGCAACCCTTACTGTGACCTTCTGACCAGAGATTGGTCACATGTCCAGCATTGGCCCGGTCATGTGTATTTCGTTGAACTGTGACCTATCAAGCCCAGTCGTTTTGTTTCTCAAACCAGCCACGGTGGGACATGAACAAGTGCTATAACCTATACACTTATGTCGCGCACTTCTGTGAAACATCAACTATATTTTGCTGGCATCCTGACATGTGGCGGTACAGTTGGTATTGACAATACCATTACATCAGCATCCTAAATAGTGTAGATGTAGTCTGTTTCTAGACTTGCTCTTTTCTGAAAACAAAACATAACCTTTTAAGCAGCCGTTCATGTCTACAGTTAAACATCTTGCTCCTGTCTCATTTTGAACCTAAATAATTCTATTATATCAGGGGTCATTATTTTTAAACTAATTATATAACTGTTCAGTTTCAATGTAATTGTCTCCAAAGGAGGATGCGAATGACAGATGGACGTTGTCGGTGTATAGGAACACAAGGTCACTGCGCATCGGCTCATGTATCATAATGAATGTGTCTTAATATAGATGTAGTCTGACAATGTTTGGTAGCCTTACACCGAGATGAAATTAAAATATTGCTTGTGTATATTAAAGTCTGATAGGAAAACTTCTCAATGAAAGTCTTATCTGACAAATTCCTGAATATTTTGAAAAGTGTCGAGTAAAGTGTTATATTGATCCATAATACATTACAGAAGTTACTCAGCCTATGTTATCAGCAGATCCCGACTACCACGTTGTTACCATAGATACTCCATTTTGTTTGACTTTCGTGAGGTCGAAGTCAAGCATCATGGCATATGTCGGTGTTGATTTCCCCGTGCTCTCGACATGCTGTGTAACCTTACTAGGGCAACGGTTATACAACCTTTAATCGCACATAAGCTTCTCGCACAACAGGTTCTTGGTGTGCAGGATGAATGGGTTCGTGACGAGGAGATTAAATATCGTTCTCTTCGTAATATGAGGATTACCTTCAAGAGCATGCGCATGACCTATTACATTGAAAGTAGACACGGCATCATTTTCATGATTATATAATTTTTGCTTGTGGAATCATTATGTACTGAAGTGAATCATAAGAAGGCTAACTATACTTATCATGACGTTGTTTACAGATGTAGAATTATGTCAGGTACATTACCAACAACTGGAACAACCTGTTGGGAGGAACTGACTCTATATAATGTGCACCAACCACTGAAAATTATTATTACGTTATTAATCAATTCTATATTCTCATAAACCACCTTGGTGGTACAAGAGCATATATTGTAAACATATATACAAACTCAAATTCAAATTCAAGATGGCAGTAAACAACATATTAACATATTTTTCTGACAAGAGATAATAGATGTAGGATATATTTTGATAGATTTACTATGTCTCAAGATGTTTTTACAGATAATATTTTGGTGAACTTAATTGTTTCATTGGGAAAAGAGGTTAGATGGGAGGATAAATATTGTTTCCTCAACGTATCTAATGCTTTGCAATGAAAAATATAATGATATTCATTATCATTACAATATAAATAACTCTTTAGTAATCGGTATGACAACGTACTTATTTATAAATGTTACTCGTCGATGAATGGCAGATGGCGAAGTGGGCGGTAAGCTGCGCATTTCACAACGATTGCCAACCGGTTGCGTTTCGGCGGATTGCAAATGTGTTTTTGGCTCTGATAACACATTTTGTACGTGTGTATGTGTTACGATAGAAGGGGCCAGAACCTCTCAGCTACTATTAAGTGAACTTGCATTAACAACAAGACTCAATGTGTAAAGATAACCAATTACCTGAATAACGGTAACTATTTACGGTCTCCAAAACGCAGCGTTCTATGAATGGATTTTTCCAGGCTAAATTTAGACAGTGACGTCAGCATAACAACGTAGTGTTTACGTGGCAATGCGCTGTTGTGCAAGCACCGCCACGTTCTCGGTACGTCCGCAGGAGGGGCTCTATATAAGCCAGTAGCAGCGACCACCGTTGCTTTCAGAGCCGAGGTGGAGGCAGGGTCTCTCGCTCACCTCTCTCCCGCGACGAAGACAAGGCGTTGGCGACGGCAAGGTAAGCTGAAACATTTTGTTCATCTACACGGGTTTCTAATGTCATGTACTGTATGATGATCTGTATGCTTAAATCATTCACTTTGGGAACTGGCTACTTGAACATTTAGTGTGTTGAATACTCACGGACGTAAAGTTACAGAAATGTCGAGTGTGCTATAAGTATTTTAAACAGTTATCGAAAATAGGTCACCTGAAAACCAGTGCTTTGAAAGGAAGAAAAGTATTAACCTGTGCGTTGTTTAGCAGATTACTTTTTCAAGTTGAACAGATATTTATGTTACTTGATGATTATGATTTTATTTAATCAGAAAATATACACAGATAATATACACAATTAATGAGTTTCTGGGGTCATGTCTCTCTCGTCATTTCGCCGCTTAGTTTATTTCAAGCTAAACGTTATCAAGCAATCGATTTTGTGTGTAGACACTACTTAATACCTCCTCCATGTCCAACGGCAGTCATCATTGTTATCGGTAGATATCGCCATTAGACAGCGCTGTTTCTCAGGTGACAGCTTTTGTGATCCATATTTCTCTGCCAGGAGCACGTATTCGTGTTGAGATACGTATCTATGTTTCATCTTTTGCCACTGTTATTGTGTTAAATGACGTGAATTATGTGGGTTTTACTTCTGTTACAGCCCCCATGTCCTCGCCACGTCATGCTTACTATAGACGCTAATACCTTAAAGAAAGCTGCAGTTTACACCGTGCAAGCCCTGATCAGCTATGATATTGAAGTCATCTAGGCTATAGAGTTGAATATGCATCCTTCATGTCACGTCGACATGACGTGTCAATAAAACTGGTTATTGGTAAGGTGATGCTATACATATGTAGTATAGTAGACAGCTGCTCTTGTTTATTCAACACAAGTAACTACAATGTCACGGTATTCATCCGCAAAATATTATGAAATAACACGTTCACAAGTGAACAGTTTCATAACTTCAATTTATTTTCAACGAGTAATGTAAGTGATAATATCAATGATAAAACATATCAAACATGCTATTTCTAATGATAATGGTCATGATAAAATTGACATGTTTGTTTTTCCCCGAAGGACATCAAGTGGACTAATGTTACTGTCTCACCACGTAAATACAGCAGTGATCTGTCTGTGTGAAGGTAGAAAAGCGAGCACGCCTGTAAAGTGTGGCAAACGTCACGGCCACTGTGAAGATATAGACTGCATACTCCATCTGTCATCCACCGACGATTTTATACTTTGTTTCTTTCAAACAACTCACATTCGTTCCTGACCCAAGCAGGCATTTATTCACCTTGTGGTTATACTTATATATAGTTCGGGATCGAACATTGTTCTGATGTTCGTACCGCTAAATAACAGCTGGTTCTCGGACAGAAACCTGTTGGTTTAATCGCACACGCAGCGTGTCACCCCAGTAGCCACATAACAGTAAACCAGACCCACCAACAAGAGTCCTGCTTATATCACGTGTCAACATTGATTACATGCGCAGCGCATGTGAACGCATGACGACTCTCCTCAACAACCTTGACCCCTATAATGGCAGCTGGTCATACATTAAAGATTAATAATCAAACATCCGAACTGACTGAATTAATTTTGGACGAGGTAAAACCTGTTGCTATATCACGACCTGTATATCAGCTTTGTCTTTTTGTCTTATATTCTGCGAACTTTCTTTGAGGATGGAGGACGAAAGACCCACATTTTGTCCAAGAAATAAAGTTGTCCTATTTAAAATCTGAATTTCAGGATCCGAGGCAATCTAGTTTTGAGATGGATTTATTTGTCAGTTTATTGTCCAGGTTCTTGGAAACTGATAATGACTGAGGGTCTATTGACCCCATCGCGAATCCGAACCTAAACATAAATAGCACGCTCTCTTCGGGGTTCATAAAAATGAAAGTCATACAGTTAATGTCAGCTTGCATGGCTTTTGTCTAGTATGACATAACTTCTGAGTTAGTATTCGTGAACCTGCATATAATATTAAATGTGGCTCATACGTGTACCACACAACTCTCTGGATTTAATTAATTTGTTGATTTTCTTTGTCTACTCAACGGTATCGGGCCATGATTTGATATATACCTCTTAACATATAATGTCTAGCTTTGATTGTGCACACTGCATAACGTGTTCCACCTGGCCACTGCAGGTCCACTTGATGATCAAGCATGCTTTGCAGTTAAGTGTGTATGATGGCACCCAGTATCTAAACTATTAGTCCTTGTAATTAATATATGGTATCTTTCCGCAACGTAAACTTTAGTAGATGAATGAAGATTTTCTTGAAGGACATTTGTTGCCCAACTCCTGAGGTTTTTGGACCCAAGTCATGTAGGCCGCGTGTCAGCATTATCTATTTATACATCGCGCTAGTTACGTATCGGCATAGCTGTAACCCAAACAGTTGTTGATCCCAAAACATAGTTAATAAGGAGGACAGTGATTAGTGGGTTTTCGTATTATTATCCCTCCAATATGTATATTAAATAAAGATAAAAGGGAATAAATCAAAGAAACCTACTCACAGAAATCATTATACAAGTTGTCAATGGAAAATTTCAATTTCAAATTTCTAGCTTTAGTACGACCAAATGCATACAATAATATGAAAACAAATATGTATTTTACGGGTGTTACCGAAAATATGGTTATTTATGTTGAGTTAAAAAAGTTGTAGCATGTAACTCAAAACAATCCCTTGCCACAGATGTTACATGTGTTTAAAGGAATTGTAAACTTATTTCTCTCCAAATAATCCAAATTTGAAGTGACAAATGTGACAACATGTGATGTAAAAACAATACTTACACATTCTTGTTGCTCGAACCCAAACTTTATCAGTTTCAAACCCATAGTCAAACAGGAAATTACAGTATTAAACGAAAATTGTGTTAATGAAGTTGATACATGGATATGCAATGTTAAATACGCATGTGTACATGTAAGCAAGTCCATGGTAAAACTACAACTTCGTCTTCCTCCTATACCATGATGTCCTTCTTGTTGTATCTGTTAGAATACTTAACAAAGGACATCTTTGTCTCCACTAAAGACCAAATGAGGAAAGTGTCGAAGTGAAAAATGATGTGCTCATGAACAAGAAGGCATTATAGGATGCTTCAATGACATTGATGTATTTGAAATGTGTGTCATCATTTACTGACCATTCAATGGTATTTACTCCTTGTTCTTCGTTTGAAAGCCAATTTTGCCAGTCATCTTTACGATGTAAATCTGTTGAATGTGTTTTCCTCATGGTATCAACATGTCTACTGTTATCTTGCATAAGTAGCTTGAATTATGAAACATAACCTGAGGTTTGATTGGTGTTGATGAAAAGTGTCCATAGTCGTCACTTTGATATAACATATTGATCTGATATAACAGAGATGCATCACTTCCTGGCAAGTTCAAATACAGGAAGTAGATTTTTAAAGAAACAAATCGGACTACAAAACCAAGTTTGAATATATTACGTCAACCACTTCATGTCCTTACATCTGTTAGAATACTTAACAACGGACACGTTTCTCTCCACTAAAGACCAAATGAGGAAAGTGTTCAAGTGAAAAAGAATGTGCTAATGAACAAGAAGGCTTTTTATCACGCTTCAATGAAATTGATGTATTTGAAAATATTCTTTAAACCACTTCAAAACCAACAAATATTAATCATGTACGACTAGAGGTGTGGGCATGCAACTAAAAATGCTGAAACAAGTTACAATGTATTTTCAACTGGTACAAACCGAAAATATATGAAAACCGCGTATCGATACGACGAGCATCACTGCCTGCAATGCATCAATGCATGGAGCTGGTATTACATACACATCAGACCGCAAAATCAAGTTTGAATCTATTCTTCCTTTCAACCACTTCAAAACCGACAAATATTAATCAGAAGTTTAGTCATGCGACTGAAAATGTTGAAACAAGTCACAATGTATTTTCAAGTGGTAAAAACCGAAAATGTATGAAAACCTTGTATTGATACTCCCAAGGTATAATGTTTGTCTGTGCACGCCTTGTAGTGACTAATCACACCCACAAAACGTACAATATCCGCTTTACGCTCATTAATAACGCCTGTATATGTCGAGTCTGTGCTTTGGTATATTTTGGCTTTTTGTTTTGTCTGATAGGGGTTGGAAAGGGAATACGGATCATTAACATGTACATGCTGGATTGTCATTTTAGGAATAGAGGGGAATTGTCTGTTTGTATTGGGGATGGTTGTCAATATGGAATATTGAGAGTTGTGTGATGTTGATGGACATACATCCTAAGAAAAACACCTTTATAAAAGAAACTAACAACCCAGCTCATCCCATATGTAGAAACAGTATTAATCTTAGCTCTGGTGTCTCACATATCAGCAATGAAAACGTGTTCAAGTCTGTGCTTTTATATATTTTGGCTTTTCTTTGCCTGATAGGGACTGGAAATGGAATGGGTATCATTGACATGTTCATACTAAAACTTCATTTTAGAAAAAGAGGAGAATTGTCTGTTTGTATTGGGGATGGTTGCCAGCCATGGTTACCTTATGGAATGTTGATAGTTGTGTGATGTTACGTTTTGTTGATGGACATACATCCTAGGAAAAACACTTTTATAAAGGAAACTAACAACCCAGCTCATCCCATATGCAGAAACAGTATTAATCTTAACTCTGGTGTCTCAGATAACACCCATGAAAACGTGTTCGTTTAATACTTTAGCATTTGTGTTGTTTTTGTGTGGAAGTCTATGGCATAAAAGAATGTTATTCAGACCTGATATCTTGCTGTGCGATATTGAAAGAATTGCAACATGTT
>VKKT01004628.1:55884-71103 GCA_008038995.1 Haliotis laevigata | reverse complement strand
CTTATCCTGACTCATGAGGTAAGCCCTCCCATGCTCCCCACATAACACTTTGGATTTCCCTGGAAATTCAGGTGTTGGGCTCAGTATATGAGGAGAGAGTGAGGCACATGGGTTGAGGTGGCGCCCTCGTTCCCACGCTTGGTCAAGGGAGGTAACTCATGGTGAGTACTAATTAGTGATTTCTTTATTGAAGGGAACTTCAATTGGGAGATACACGTGTTCCACTATGTTCGCAAGAAGAAGAAGACAAGCAATAAGCATGAGTCAGGATAAGTATAAACTATCAATTTTACTCTAAAAATTACATGTTTTCTTTCTAGACATCGTTCCCCTGTTGACATCTACTGTCATTGAATGCCAGAGGTCAGGTTTGAAAAACTCGGCCTTCAGCTATGCTGCCATGTTGATGAGGCCAGAGTACCGTAACCAGATTGATCTGAAATACAAGAAGAAGATCGAGATGATTGTCCGGAAACCAGACAAGACGGAGGAAGACGAACCCCTCAGCCCATGTCCAGTGTGTGGCTTCCAGCTCCCAGAGACAGAGCTCATGTGTCCAGAGTGCAAGAACAACCTGCCATACTGCATCATAACTGTAAGTGGAGACAGCCATCGCAGTATTATACAATGTACCCCTGGGCAGGTATCTTCCCATTGTGACTACTCCCAGTTTGACTACTCCCAGTGTGACTACTCCCAGTTTGACTACTCATGACCATAAACATATAATGGAGCACCCCTACACTTAACAATGTACTGTACCTGTAGCTGATTACTCCCAGTTTGTCTACTCTTTGAAATAAACCCATATGGGAGACTCCCAGGGCCCCAAGTGTCCTCGAAGCCACCATCACAAGTACATAATGGGTTAATGGGTTTATAAATCTCCTTATTTTATGGGCATTTAAATCACTGCATTCTAATAGGAGTCTGCAGTGGATTATTTGACAGAACCTGTTTCCATTGTTGATATCAAACCCGAATGAAGTACTACAATCTAGTGTAATCTTATCCTTGCATTCACTTGGTGATTGTATAAGTCTGAGTTCTTCAGGTAAGGAATGCCAAAGTTCAATAGTACTGGGTAAAAATGATTTAGCATATGGAGTCATTCATTTTATGCACCTTCTTTCTACTAGAGGTAAGGGATCAGTTCCTGAATATGATTTATTATGACTTTACCTTTTGTGTATACTTGAGCTTTTCCACAACAATGACCAATGTAATTAGCTGAATTAATATTGTATGAACCTGGTACAGCTATAATTCTTCATAAGTGCTGGTAGAAGTGTCTACCTGATGGAGGGGAGAGAGCTAGTAATTAAAAATTACTCGACTGGAACAGGTTGTGTATTGGATGGGTAGTCAAACTGGGAGTAGTCATAATGGGAATGACTTGATACAGTTCCCATCAGTCTCTGCTTGTTGCATGAGGTCACATCATGGATCTGGCAGTTAGTGGTGACTCAGTTGATAACACTGATGGTGTGGCTGTTGTTCATAATATCAGTCACTGGTTTGTGTCATTCAGATCAACCTTGTTTATGATAGAATCACAGTCCACTCTAGTGAATACTTGCACTTTGTTAGATCAACCTTGTTTATGATAGAATCACAGTCCACTCTAGTAAATACTTGCATTTTGTTAGATCAACTTGGTTTATGATAGAATCACAGTCCACTCTATTGAATACTTGTATTATGTTATATCAACCTTGTTTATGATAGAATCACAGTCCACTGTACAGAAGACTGCTGACTACATGACATGCTGTGTATCTGTACATGACCTGTGTATTTTCACCTGTTTGACTCCAGGGTCGTCATGTTGTGTCGGAGGATCTGACTGCATGTCCAACATGCGACTTCCCAGCCATCTTCCCGGAGTTCATCAAGTAAGTGGACTAAACGTACACTCATGGTACTACTCACATATGTGGCAGATTTTTTATCAAATTTCATCTTTTGTATTTTGCACATTTTACGTGGAGAAACCCAATTGTGGTTCAAGGGTAGAATTTGTTCTCAGCAACTTGTGCTTGGTGTGAATAATGAAACATACAACTTTAGTGATGACAATTTCTTGTTTTTTGCATAGAGCAATGTTTTCGTGTAGGTTTTTACACTGTTATCAAGCTCAATGTGACTACAACTAAATGATGAGGATTATATACAGTCATCCCTCGCAATAACGCGGGTCTGGGGTCCATGGATGACCCCCGCGTTATTAGTCACATGCGTTATAGTAACGATTACATAACGCTGAACAAAGGCCAAGTAAAATCATATTTTCATGGACATAACAAAACTGCTATTTCGTGTATTGTGCCCAGTCAAAACTATATCGTATTGTTGGAGGTTAAAAAACAACAACTTTGCAAATGAAAATAGATGTATGTAAATGAGACTTGCAATCAAACATCACATGAGAATTCAATTGTTGTTCCTGTCATGCTACCTGTTACTCAACTAAGCCGGAAATAGCAATCAGCTGTGCACGGATCGATGTTTTAGTCCAATGAACCGGTGATTCAGTTAAAAACGATCGGAAAATATAACATCAAAGAAATTCTATTCCATTATGAGAATATTTATATGTCAAACAGTTATTCTAACAGAGATCTTATATATTGCTATCATATATCTACGAACATATTTAACATAATAATTAGCATTGCTAAGCACTTTGGGTTACCTGGCTGGATACATTTTACTTAGGAGACAGTTTGACAAGTTACCACTGACTTCCCGTGGTACGTGCCACTTTGATTGTAAAAACAAAATGTTGGCAATTAATAGGCAAATATGACTTCAATGAGTCAATAACGCAGGTCTTGGGGTCAGTGGATGACAAGGCTGTAATCTGTTCGTGATTGCTGAGAAAAATGTTAAATTGGTGCTGTCGCGGTAGGCGTGAAAAACGGACCCTCACGAATGTGGTAAGCGGGCATTGTATGGAATGAGGTAATGCCATTTTACTCACGGTTTCTCTGTTGTTATTGTAATTAGTTTTAATGAATGAAAATGGGATTGAATTTAATCAAATAAAATGTGTTTTCTGACATCATACATTCTCGGATGGTGGTGTTTACCCGTGCAATTACGTGGTGTGTTGCATCACAGCAAATGTTGTAAGTACTCTTCTTTATGATAAAGTTATTCCGATGTTTTGCTGTTCATCTATTATTATTATTGGAAAAAACCCTGCATGTTTTAAGCATCTGAAAAACCATATGCATATGTACGATATACACTGTTAATTGCAATCTGCACTGAATTTCACTAGTTTACAACGTGATTAACCAGAGCTCAASAGCGGATTTGTTGATGTGCTATTTTCGATGACGTGAATATGTGTGATCACTGGGCAACTTTTTTTTATGGGAGCCACGGATTACCCTGCGGTTTAACCGAATCCGCGGTATCGCGAGGAGCGTTATTGCGAGGGATGACTGTATTTACAGTTAGCTTGATAATTGTGTAAGAATTTACATCGAAACATTTCTATGTGGAATAAACAAGATGGTGTTATCCATAAAGGTATATGCTTCATTATTGACTCACCAACTTCTAAAAGGCCAATCAAACAATGCTTAATGTGGGAGAAAATATTAACAACATCCCTTCATGCCATGTCTTCATTTTTACTTTATAAAACTGCTTACATGTTTTAGAATTTTAAAGTCATTATTTCATCAGATTATAAAGCCCACCTCTCTTTATCACCCAGTATTACCAGGTTTATGAGAGGTTTGCTTCCATACAACTTTGGCATGAAGGGAATTTCCATGCCAAGTAATGGCATAGCTAAATATATATATTTTTAAATGTTGTTTTTTTCCTCAGTACTTGTCATGTGGACAAACAAAACTTTTAAAGTTACAGGATGGTATTATAACTCAGTGGGAAGAGTATTATCATGAAACTGTCGGGAAAGAACCCTGGTATTTTTGTTAGAGCCCTGGCTTTCCTTGTGAGTAGCTAACATGACCCTTGTGACTTCAGGCTTCTGGAGAGTGAGGAGTCATGTCCAATGTGTGCTGAGAAAGTGATTCGAGAAAACTTAACGAAGATCACCGACACCAAGAAGTATATGTTTCCAGAGGAGGGGGTGACAGAGTGACGACACCTATCTTAAACGCTTATTTATCTTAGTGTCACAGCTTAAGCTGACTGCTCTACAAATCATCTTTAGACTTGTTAGTTGAAATGTACCTTTCTGAGGCTGTCATTTGGTCATGTGTAAATTTGATATATGACAGATGTATTCACAAAGTCGGCCCCAACATTTATTTGTGTTTCGCCCAAACCATATCAAATAACAAACGCTTTATATGACTCCTGGACTTGGGTTTATGCGAAATATAATATTTGGCTATGCTTTGCACAACATTTTAATGGTTTAGTGTAAACCAACACATGACCTTCCCTCCATGAACATTTTGAAGCCTTGATGATGATTGACTGAAAGTTCCTCCATTGATCTTCATTCAGGGATCTTCATTCAGGGGTGTATCATAACATCTGAAACATCTGATTTGGGGGTCTTGTGGTGTTAACCTTCCCAGTTACTACTTCCTGACATTAAGAGACAACTCTTTGACCAAACAATATTATTTTTTTACTGTATATTCCGTCCGTAACGTCCAGTTCAAACAGGCCACATCAGTTCAGCAAGGATGACATTTATGTAGGTTTGATTGTCTGCAATTACCAGGCTTTGACTCTGTGTCAGCTGTGAGAGTTTTCATATCCAGATGTTTGTGTCAGTCTTTTATTTCAAAGAAAGACATGACAATTCTGTAAGTTCAAGTTCTTGAAGCTGAGTAGAAATCATGGATAGAACTTCAGCAGGCACAAGTCAGCAGGAATGAATTCTAGACCATTTAGTCCCAACATGTCTTATGACGTTTTGTCATGAAAAACGGTAAACAAGTTGTCTGAAATCATTTACTATCAACCTTATGACGACATCTATCAAGATATTGTTCATGTTTATGACAATAATTGTTTTGTTGTATTGTGAACATTGCAAATTGTGCAACATTCCTGTGATATATTTTCAGATGTGAAATAAAATATTGTACAGAATTGAACCACCAAGGTTGTGCTTATTTGGGAAAGGTATTTCTTTGTGTTTTAACAAATAATTCTTCTTGGCTCAGTTATTTGTCCAAATAAAAGAACCCGTATCCAGGTCAAAGTCCAGCCAGAGCACAAGTGTCTGATCCAAGGGTCATTGTTTTCATTGAGAGCAACTAATTGTTTTGAGATCTTGAACCTTCTTATTAAGTGCATAATTCCACCTGCTTTTGATTGTGTTGGATGTTCTTCAGGTGATCATGATGTCAGTCACTGGATTTTCTGACCAAGACTCTAATACTTACAGATTGCTGTCAATGGCTGCAGTGTTGATGAGTGCTTGAATTAACAGTAAACAACAAACTCCAAAAGTCCTTTGATTGTAAAGTAAAAGAATATAGTGTCTTTCTAACAGGTTGTATTGCAGATTATAAATTACATAAATTAATCGGACAAATACTTGCCGACATTTATGATAATTAGGGGGATACATATTGATTTGGCATGCATGGGAAAGGAATGAAATCTAGTCCTTTGTAAACATAAAACATTGTGTCCTCTATGCATATTGTTAAGTGTTGACTCCCAAGTTAACTTCGAATCAGTTGGTAAAAGAACTCCGTGTAAAGCCAACAAACAACAAACAATGTGATATAGTCAACAATTGTTTTTCTAATATTAAGTTTGCAAATTATTACAAACTACTGCAATGGTATTACAATGGCAGTACAACATAGAGTGTTAGTACAAATATATAACTATAAAGACAGAGGTGGTAATGTTCACCTCATTGCAACAATGGTGAAGTTTCCAACACAGGCCTAGGCTGTGTATCCTGGGTCAGAATGATCTCAGGCAGTTGCTGGTCTTCTTGTTACTTGAGATGAGAGGCAAGAGTTAGTTCCCCCGTATACCTAAGAAAAAGACTCCAGATAACTCTCCATCTCTATTGGTCAGAGTTTTGTGGAAAGGACCATATGGTTACACCTTTCAGAACTCCAAATATAGCGTAAGTGTAAATAAATATAACACAACACTGCACACACCAGCCCCCCACCCCCCATCCACTGTACAATGTGATGTAACTGGCACATAAAAATGTCTATCAGGAAAAGCATAGAATGCTGTATACATGTGCAAGTGACAGTGAAATTGACTCTAGCATTTGTGAATATACATCTATGACATCATGTAATACTTTTTACGTGGCTCAGTATTTATCAGTAGATGCTTCTATATGTTGGAAAAACGCTAAGGACTCAAGAAAAATGGTTTCGATTTCAGAGATATATAAAGGCTAAAAAACACTTTCCAGAATCATAGAAAGTCAAGGATAACAGTCTATTGTAAAAGTCAGTCCATGTAATAAACATATGTTTATGAATCACTATCAATGATGATACAATTCGTTCATAAAAGTGATATTTTCTTACCCAGCCGGTGGCAACAATCTCAAGTAAAAGCCACAATACTAAAAGCGAAGATGAAGTCACGAAAGTGAGTTTAGTTTTACGCTGCGCCGTCTGTAAATAATCGAGTCTGGGCCAGACAATCTTGATATACGCAATTGGGATACGATGACTGTCAACCAAGTCAGCGAGCCCCACCACCCGATCCTGTTAGTCGCCTCATACGACAAGCATGGGTTACTGGAAAGGTCAAGAAAGGTCCATGTCACAGCACAGAGAAGTCAAGAGTGCTCCTGAACAAACACGCGAACGTATGATACCATTCAAACCAAGATAATGCATCTGCCGTCAAGTTGGTACCTAATGCGTCAAATTTAAAGAAATGTCTAGTCAAGTTAAATTAAGTACTTCTTTCATTTTCCCTTGAGGATGCTTTTTACGCCGGACGTTAAGTTTATGTATGTTCTAGGTACTATTTCTGTTTGTTGATCATGACCGTTACGTTAATATAGTCTGTGCATGACATTTCCAATCTCTTATAATTTTTTCGGATTGTACTTCATTGAAGAACAATCTCGCAGATAGAGCGTCTCGGGTGGTGGCATTCGGTATCAACAAGATCTTTGCGATACAGATACACGCAGTTCTGATGGGATACGTAATCAGGTTCACCAACGTCCCACTTAGTGGTGTGTGTTGATCCCGTTAACCATCTGAAGGGGCCACTGGTGGTTGACTTGTTCATGCCGACCCACACGTTCGAAGTCCCAGTATCTGAAACATTGCAAAAAGACAGGTAAAATACACAAATCATGCATAGATTGGATTTTATAAACGTTGGTGAAATATGATTCAGCTTTATTATACTTAAATGTGTCAGTAAAAGCGTTTTGCAGATATATATGTGTGTCTTTTTGGTCTAATTGGCAGACAATGAGTGTGCCTCTCCCCGTGTTTAGTTTCAAGACGGACTGCAAATGTTACATACTGACACGTTGAAGGGGAATTGGAACAATAACAGTTTGGTGGTTTTAACAAAATGTGTGTTATTATATAACTTTTGGACAATGTTGATACACGCAGCCACCGCAGTTACAGTGGGTGGCGAGCCTGGGATGATATGTCTCTGAAGATGCTGAAAGTGACTTATTATCCCCCGCCGTGCTTTTAGCGCGAAGCGGGGGATATAGTATTAGGCTCCCTCTGTCTGTCTGTACGTACGTACGAATTGGAATATCTTAAGAACCGTTGACTGGATTCTTTTCATATTTGGTACCTAGGTTCATCACAGTAAACAAAAGGTCCCAGTAAGGTTTGGTGATCTTGACCTTCATTTCAAGGTCACAAGGGGACTTTAACGTTTTACCCTTGTCAGCCAGATATGTCAAGAAACGTTCACTGGATGTTCGTCATATTCGACATAAAGCGTCATTGAGGGAAGGTGCAGGACCCAGTCGATTTTGGTGACCTTCACTTAATTTTCAAGGTCACGGTGACACTTTAAAGATTTCAGCATGTTAAAATGCATGTAAAGATTGTCAGCGAGATATCTCAAGAACCATTCACAGGACTTGCTTCATATTTGACACAAGCTTCATCTGGGGAAGGTGCAAGGCCCAGTCGATTTAAGTGACCGTCACATTATTTTCAAGGTCACGGTGACACTTTGAAGACTTCAGCATGTTAACCTGCATGTAAAGATTGTCAGCGAGATATCTCAAGAACCATTTACTGGACTTTCTTCATATTAGACGCCAAGCTTCATCTAGGGAAGGTGCAAGTTCCAGTTGTTTTTGGTGACTTTCACATAATTTTCAAGGTCACGGCGAGACTTTGACGATTTCAGCATGTTAAACTGCATGTTAAGTTTGTCGGCGAGATATCTAAAGAACAGTATACTGGATTTTCTTCATAGACTTTCAAGACTTCCCTTGAATGTTTTTCAATAAGCAATTTCTTTGTTACTATTTTTTGCATATTTCATACACTAAGACATTCATGTCAAGGTCAAAGTGAGTCATGAAAATATTTGTGCGTTTGAACAACTACAGAGCAAGATATCAAGAGAGGTTGACTGGTCATGTTTTTGTGGACATTTAATTTCATCATAAATTACGACCTTCACTTTCATTCCTTTTTAAGTTTGATTTGTAATTTGCGGCGGGGGATTATGTCACCTTAGTGACAATGCTTGTTTGCTTTTACCTTCCATGATGTAGTTTTTGACGTAGTTGTGCTTGTCGTCGGTGTCCAGGACCACGAGACGACCACCATCACCGTAACATGTATTGTGGCTGTCCTCCCAAGTTTTAGTTTCAGTCCTGACTTTGAAGCAAAGATTCGTCGACTCAGCAAAGACGAAGCCCAATCTAGTTGGACAAGCTGCAAGTAATTAATACTCAATTACATATTGACTTACAAAGTGCCACTAACAGTCTGTGCAGGGGATCGGGTGGTCCGTGCCGCTGTCTTGGTCAATAATGGATTTTCAGACTTTAGGGTGGGAAAAGCACTCCTTGCACGCTTGATCTCTAGTGACTTGGTCAGTGCATGTTGATTGAATTTTGAGACTCTACAATTTAGGTTAGTAAAAGTACTCATGACACTGTCTCGTGAACGTGCGTTTCTCTCCTCTCGCCTATTTGCCTATCAAAAGTCTTGACGGATTCTAAAGCTTACTCTGATATTACTGAGCTGAACATTAAGGGAGGGTTCATCAAAACACGTCTTTTCATAAACCCGCAGATAATCAACCTTGCCCTCACTATCTAGATGAGGTTAAACATATCATTCAGTAATGGTCAAAAGGCCAAATCCCTTTCACTGATCTGCCCTCCTGAGCTAATAATAAATGGTGCATGTTAAACTGCGTAGTCATTTCATATTTGGTATGTGTATTTTGTATTATTTAATATTGATCCGTATATATAGGCTATGATCAAGCAGGATTTTGTACAAAGACTTCTTCACACAACACACGATTCCTCATCGAACATTATTTGATCAACATTTACACCTCAGAAAATTTTCGTGTAGACAAGTGGAGAATATTTCCACATTTGATTCATCTGTGAGCCAAGTGATGCAGTTGCCTATGTTGACTTCTGCTATACGGTTTTGTTTGAGTTTTTGTACTGTTTTTAACGTTAACGGGATGGTGAGAAATACATCTTCAGAAAACCTCACAGCACGATCTGAATACACAATGCCATTTAGAAATGGGTTAAATGTAACACGTTATATTTGGGATTACATTTTCTCAGTAAAGTACAGATTCCAGTTGTCCGACGAACCGGATCTAATCCACTTGAACATGAGTCATACCAGTTCGGTTTAGCTTTACGGTTACCCTCATCCATGTATGAACATGTGTCTTTCAGGGTTCCCACAGGCACGGCAGACCAAAATTCACAGACTTTTCCCTGCTAAGTATAGATTTTCCCCTGACCATGCAAGTATAAACTCTGGCCTCCTGCCTCCCCTTCAGCCAGTCCTAACCAACCTTTTAAGATATTATCTTCACACATATACATACATTGTTTTGTTAATTTATTACTTTAACCGAAGCCCATTTCTGGTGTCCCCCGCCGTGATGTTGCTGGAATATTGCTAAAAGCGGCGTAAAACCAAACTCAGTCAGTCAGTACATTAACCAAAGCATTAATATTTGTAGCGAAGAAACTTTTCTTGCCACTCTCCTGCCACAATGTCACGTAACACATTTGAGTTTAACCATCAAATATATATTTTAAGGCAATGTCAATGATATATTAACTGAAAACTTTGTATTTTGTATTAAAGGCTTTTGACAAAGATATAACTGTGAACAATTTTCTTCATTTCCACCAAATCATGTTGTAATAATCAAAGGCATACTTGGAAATAATAAACATACAAGATATAACTGTACATTCAGTACAACTAGAACACCATTCAACCACTTTCAATTGCGCAAATTCACACTATGTGCTTTGAATTGAAAGTAATCTTTTCTTAACATAACTCATTTTCAACAACTGTAACATGAACCTATACCCTTACAAAAAAACCCACAACTATACATGCTGTTTTGGAGTATATTTACCGAGTACATATAATTGATTCAAACATGACATCATTGCTCAATTACAGTAAAATCATCCCTGTACAAATTTCCAAACATGATTATCCAGAAAGTGTTTGGAAAAACCACAGAGGGCTATTGAAGCCACTTGGTCAGTGTAAAATGTCAGTATCTGGTGTGACCACCATGAGCATCGATAACAGCTTGGCAGCGGTGACCGATAGAAGAAGATGCCGAATGCTGTCTTGAGGAATGTTTTGGTACTCTTGTTGAAGTGCTGTGTGCAGTTCTTGTAGTGTCTGAGGTGGCGGATTACGTTGGCGCAAGCGTTGATCAAGAGTATCCCACAGATATTCAATGGGGGACAAATCCAGTGATCGAGAAGGCCAAGGTAACACCTGAACATTGTTTTGCTGGAGGAAGTCCTGTCAAACACGTGCAACATGAGGTCGAGCATGGTCATGCTCCAAAGATCAACTTTTGACGTTGATGAAGGGAACGACGTGACGTTGAATTGGTCTTCTGGCAAAAAGTTTCCCATAACCAATTGCGCACTGTCTGGTCGGAGATTCGGCACAGTCAAGGGGTTTGGATTGTTGTGGAAGATGTGACGGTGGCCGAAGATGTCTCAGCCAGATGTAGCGATACTGGGCGGCGGTGGTAACTCTAGGTCAACCTGACCTGGATCTGTCATTAACACTCCCATTATTATTGTATTGGCTCCATAGGTTTGAGATGGTCTGTCTGGACACGCTGAAGTGCCTTGCCACCTCATTCTGCGATGCCCGTCCTTGTAAACGGTCGATGGCGTTGTGTCCTCGAGCTTCTGTCACTGTTTTTATTCTCTTGTCGTCTATAGTGGCTTAAAACAATGCATGTGGAGTATCATTGATGTGACGATTAAAAGCCTACAGTCATAGGCTTCAGCTCAGGGTGATACACAATTTAATGATGCACTTGCATTTCATGTAGGGTCCGTGTTAGCCATTCACCACAGACGTGAGTGTAACGTTACATTTTTGTTCAACGTTTCTTTTTCCAAACGTTTTGTCGTCGGCAAGCATTCCCCCACATGTTGGGATTCAGCATGGATTCGTTTGTGTCAAATATTTTCCTAAAACTCAAATTTGTCCTATGTATAGTTTCTGTTTTTGAAGCGTATATAATACATTGCACACCAATGCAGCAAATGTGATCTAAAGCGAAAGGCATCCAGTACCCCTTCATAAACAATAACTGCAGCAATTATAGCCTTATGACACTACCAGGTAGGCTGGCACTATCAGTTGTGTGAATTCACATCATTAGAAGTATATGCTGTAGCCGACAATTGTGAAGTATCACGTTCTTCTTTCAACTTCTTTTCCAGGCTCTCAGTATCCTCACCAAGGTGATTGTTTTTGTTTTGATTTCCCAAGTCTTTGTTCTGTAAGCGTTTGATTTGGTTATAAGTTCAAGTTTCTTTTTTCTTTTCAGCATTCAATGCCAATTCATCAGAATCTTTCAACAAAAGATTCACTTCTTTGCAGTAGTTATTTTACCTTTTCTTTTTTAGCCACAGCTTTTTTCCTGAAGAGCATTGCTCTTCATTCATTTTTCTTTTTCAACTTTGTTTGTTTTCTGAGCATCCAAGTATTTGGTAGCGATGCCTGGCTTGCCTGCACATTTTCTTTGGTATAGGCATTTCATGTAAGTTGACCTTGAATTCGCTTAAACCATCAAAACATCTGCGCATAGCTATGACTGACATTTCACTCATATTTGTCTCTATAATATCCTTGTTGACTGTCCATGTGATAAAGTAAGATGCATGACAACTAGATTCCACAACTACACAAAGTCTTTATCTTCTCCAATACGTTTGTTGAAGAATGTATCAAGTCTATCAGGCTTGGGCTTGAAAGATAGAAAACTTTCTTTGTCATGATCTGCAAACTCACTCACTTTCTCAGAACATCATCACACTTTTCAGCCATTTCAGTTGAAGCAACTTGTGTAGCACTGCTTCAAATTTTTTGCATGCACTCTCAGGATTATTCATCATCAGCCGTGGGTTGAGAGATGAAAGTGCACGGACAAGAGAATATTTGAAGGGACTTCTCTCAAAGAGTTTTACTGACAAGCCCTTCAGGAATGAGACACATTAATTGAAGAAAGTAAATATTTGAAGTTCACTTGCTTTCTTTGAAGTTGAAAGTTCTGTATGCTTTGCAGCGAATCAAAGTTGTCCTTCCTAACATCAATTTTAGCCAGCTTATAGACAGTTTCCTCTCCAAGAGCAGATTTCGTTATGAATAGATAGAAAAATGTCCTTTAGTTCTTGAGAGTTTAATGGCATCATTGGTTTGTCAGTTTCGAAATATCGTAGAAAAAGGCTTCAAATGAAGTTTTTCATGAATGAGAAGATCTTGTAGATATTTCATCATGTTGTGGAGGACTGACACTTTGGGATCTGGCTCTTGGTAAGATTTTCACTTTTTGAATGTATTTCCTAAAGTGTGGACTGATATCAAGAGCTCTCTCAGTTACATCTATGTCCCCCAACCACTGTGTGCTGCAACAGTTCTTCGGAGATTGGGCAGATCCAGTCAGTGACTGGTCATCCTCACGCCTTACAGGGCTCACATTGAAACAATAACACATGGATCTTAAAAGACAGTCAAGGCTCAAACATATCTGTTGTGATTACACAATGCCATTTAGAAAGTGGTCAAATGTAACATATGTTATATTTGGGATTACACTTTCTTTGTAAAGTACAAATTCTAGTACTTTTTTTTAGTTGAGCCCCATCCGGGATTCGAACTCACACCCTCAGAGTCAGGCACCTAATCGCCAGCACACAAAGTCAGCTGCCTAACCTATTCAGCTACCGCGACTTCCACAATGGGGCTCAACTCAAAAAAGTACTAGAATTTGTACTTTACTAAGAAAGTGTAATCCCAAATATAACATATGTTATATCTGTTGTGCACTGTATTTGAATGCTCCATGAACTACACGCAGTCCACAGCTACCAACTGACAGAAATGACGGTATAGTATTCCCAGATATTTTGACAAAGTTGTTTCCGCAAATATCTAATATATGTATATAAACTATAGAAGTTTTACTTAAATAAACATGTTGAGATATGATTCTCTTACTGTTTAAGGGTCTTTTCAGTACTTTGTGATACCTCCTTGCTCTGCAATACAGGACTGAATACACCTAGGCACACTACCGATCAAAGTTGGAAAAGATTTGGCTGTGTGAACACTCGAGTCGGCAAATCAAACTCATTCCACTTATTAAAATAACTGAATAATATTCACAGACCACTAAGGTCAACTTAAAGGTCACACACACACCTGGGTCGGAAGGGAACTCATCCAAAAGTGGGGTTGGGGCTTAAGGGTTCAAAACTCACTGTCCAAATCGATTAGGTCACCAAAAGGTCACACACTTGTGTGATGACGTCATCAAAACAAAATGGCTGATTTCATGCTATTTATCCCTGGTTACAACATACATGAAGTGTTCCAGTTTAAGCATTGTTTGTGTCAATGGCTGCTACTGTAATGCTGCACTTCCTATGTCATCCTGCATCACACATTGTCCCTGGTGCATACTTAAAGGACGGATTTTCTGTGTGTTTCTTTCTTGAAGCATGACTAGCTCTTTCCACCATGTTCCCTTGTTCACAACTCACATCACACATCATACACCGAGCCATGTAATGATTACTACTGTCTCTTCCAATCCAGTCCTTGAAATTTGGATCTGTACATGTGAGGCAGTCCGAATTGAATTCTGTTTTCTTGCTACTCATGATCGTTTATCTGCCATTTATCTGTTGTATTAAAAGAGTCTATTACCAGTCCATGCAACCTACGATCTATTGATCTAAAAAGAATACCATGCAATACCCACCCCGAGGCCTAAATTACTTTTGTTAGATTTAAGAAGAAAGAAAATCGTGCAATCTAAATATTAGCATCTGGTGACAGGCAGAGACTGCAAAAGGAAATACAGAAGGCAAAAAAACACATTTAGCAGATATATATCCACTACCAAAACCACCTGTAAGAGCGAGAAAGAGTAATCTAAATATTTGCTCTTGAGGCAAGAGGTGCAAATCCCTTTTAGTTGTCTTGTTTTGTGACTTTTAGAAAAATGAAATTCGTTTTAGATAAACAACGACTGTCAGAACATAGGTCATATTATATAAACTTACTGTACTTTAACAATGAAACTTTCATCGGTAAGTTTGACCAAAATGGCCATTTACAATTTGCCAGAAAACCACCAAAGCCATCATTATACCACACCTGTTTAGCGACCTTCTGAGTCTGAAGCCTTCTCTGGCCATGACACTAAATTTCCCTGACTTAAACCCAAATTCCCTGACTATGGCTTGACTTTTGTAAACATATACAACTTCCCTGACTTTCAGAGAAAATCCGAAACTTTTCCCGAACCAGTGGAAGCCCTGTCTTCCTCTGTCCACGTACCAGGATCAAAACTCTCTTTGGGAGCATGTTATTCCTATCTCGAGTCCTGTCGGATCACACTTAGACATTGCTGCTTTATTCAGTTTGTCATCACTGTTTATCTCCAGCTTCTTAGGGGCGGTGGGGTAGCCTAGTGGTTAAAGCGTTGGCTCGTCACGCCGAAGGCCCGGGT
>VKKT01004627.1:26631-44871 GCA_008038995.1 Haliotis laevigata | reverse complement strand
CGAACCCGGGTCTTCGGCGTGACGAGCCAACGCTTTTTAACCATTAGGCTACCCCACCGCCCTCCGTCGGCAACACATGCTAAGGCAAGGCAATTATTCATAGACATACAATTGCATCGGATATCATTTTCAGTGATGGCTTTAGTTTAGGATGTTGTCCACATATCTACAATAAAACACTTTTGGACGGTTTTCTGGGGCCCTTGAATCTTGTAAACGTTGTCGAATGACTTCTGAGCAAGAGTCCTTTGACCATTTTGAAGTCATCGAACGATCATGCTCGATTGTACCTCAGAAGTTGTAAAATGACACCAAAGGCTCTAGCTGCTAGAATACTACTCGACATGAAGGGAAAGTTGGCTGTTTGAAAGTTGAAGCTATCTTGATTGTCAGTAAGTTTACATCGGGTTTCGTCATACCAGAAGCACCACAGCCCCAGAATAACATGGGCTAAGCTTGGATTTAAACAAAGGAAAATTAATGCTGCGTAGAATCCTGACCAAACATAGAGAAAAAAGGGAGGAGGATTTCGAAGAGTAGTGTCATATGTTTGCCCATCTTCTTACCTGTCAACCATAAGCAGGGCAATGCCCAGACCAACACCTCACCACGACCCTTCATACTTCATTCATACATCATTACTGAGATAGCATGTGCAAGTATAACGACATGGATGTAGATATTGTATCTAGTTTACTCAATAATGGTTAAAACACAACAAGGTAGAAATCATACGTCTATCCCTAAATTCAGTCTTTTCCGACAGCTTCATGTCAAACTGGTGAGAACCGCCACGTGTACGTGTCTGTACTACAAAGTATCTCAACTAGACCTGGTTCAGACAACGTTGCTGTACAGAAACCCACAATACGTCCGTTTGTTGCACCATAATACACACACATTTACAACACAATAACTGTATACATCGTTCTGAAATCGAAAGGGCACTTCTCTGCTGTACGGCCGATGCCCTTTCTCCTGGTAGTGAGCGTGTTCAAGAAATG
This sequence comes from Haliotis laevigata, assembly GCA_008038995.1. Lineage (NCBI taxonomy): Eukaryota > Metazoa > Mollusca > Gastropoda > Lepetellida > Haliotidae > Haliotis > Haliotis laevigata. Next base: position 43,867 of record VKKT01004627.1, on the reverse strand, counting down.
CTAGTCTTGTGACCATCTGAGATTTGCATAGTTTTCAACTGTTAAGTCCCACAGTTGTGCACAGTTTGACTAGAGACTGCACACCCACCTCAGAGGGCGTGACTACAACAGACACTTAAATGGCTTTACCACGCAGGATAAGTAGAGAGGTCTACAGGTACAGGAGATTGTCGTGGCCCTAACCTGGAAAACCAAAACACAGTTCCAACTTCGATTTTAATTATATTTTATCTAATATTCCTTCTTATGGATATCCACACTCTTCCTTGTCAGTATGACTCAGATTATGTCCGTAACAATATAGTTCGTTTGAAGTAGATATCAATAACGACATCCAACACACTCCGTCCACGTCTTTCCTCCAAGCGTTTACCTGTAGCCTTCGAAACAGCACTTTTCAATTCACTAGTCCGACTGCTGATGCAGTTCTTGTGTCAATCACTGGATCATAATGATAATAATCATCAAGTTGTTGCATGGTAATCCTTGCTAGTGTCACCATCACCGTTCATATGTTCTTTTGGTACTACTTTGTTGTCTGGGGAGAACTCATCGTGAACGTGACCCTCCGGGGAGTCAGTCATGTCCCCGGGGCTCCCCTCCCCGCTGTCGAGGGTGGGGGACATGGGACTGGGGGGCTTCCCCGTGGAGCGGGGTGCGGGTCGACGTTTCGCTTCATCCTTCTTCCACTTCATCCTTCTATTCTGAAACCATATCTTTATATGTCTCTCTGTAAGATTCAACATGGCGGCTAACTCTATCCGACGTGGTCGGGAAATGTATTTATTGAAGTGGAATTCCTTCTCTAGCTCTAGAAGCTGACCTCGAGTGTAGGCGGTACGGGTTCGCTTGTTCTCGTCTTCAATTGGGTATTGGGCTCCTGCAAATATAAACACAATTGTGATCAGTCATGGCACGAACAGAAACATAGCGTCAACTACAACAGCACATGTATTGACAACCAACACGAGCATCGGTCACATCCAACGACAACCAAAACGTTAGACAACGTCGATAGTATCATCATCAACATCATCATCATCATCATCATCATCATCATCATCACCACTACTACCATCACCACTATCATCACCAATAGCATCAGCAGCAGCAGCAGCAGCATCGTCACCAATTAGAAGCTCTTGAAATATATTGAAACATCTTTTTTTTTGGTTCGTTTACGTCGGGAGTCATGAGTACCGCTGTGCAACAAACACTTAATTTATACAAACTGTGTTAGCAAGGGATGATACAAGCAGGCAGGACATGCATCTTTGGCGAATGCATCATCATTTTTTTCAGTTATCTATTCAAATAATTTTCACGGCTGTTGTTTCCTTTTATGCAAAGTGGATTCTGTTTCGGTGAATAATCAACAAAGGTTATGTCTTTGCGTTAACACTGTGAATTTACGATCATAAATAGGGTTCATTTTATGATAATACTAGCCAGGTTAACCAGGTACGACATATTCTTAATGTGTATTGCGTTATTTCCACATATAGTTTAGAAGTCATAATGAATTCATGTACATGATTAAACAGTCATGGTTATTTCCCCGAAAGAAAGAAAGTATAAGAAAGCCACCAAGTACTAATATTGCAAACATTCCGGTTCATGATGCTGCAAATTACTTACCTACCCTACGTCAAGGTTTGAAGTAAGTTAATGCCCAAAGGGAAATTTCGCTTTATCAATTTACAATAGGTAATAATTTTCACAAATTGATTGTGAAATATGTTCATTTTTAAAGTATAATAACAGTTTCCAAATATTTTAATGTTTATATTTATGAAAACGAATGTATAAATGTTTCTGTATATATCAATGTTGGTTTTTTCTAATCCGGGCAAAATAAGACTACTGTGATCTTTTTCAGCCCTTTGAAGCTCTCGATAATATTTAGTCAATTTGATCATTAAATAGACAGATATTTCAGTCAGTTTGTAAAATAACGTTTTATATAATATCTTTATAATGTTCTAAGGAATCACATTTAACACATCGATTTATTTCACAGATCGACCGTAACATATAGAAATGAATTAACTATACCGCTATAGTTGAGAAGTGTACGTGAAAATACATACTTATATATGCAAGAATATGTTCTGAAGCAAACTTTTGTTTCCATTGCTTTATTATTCCTTACAAAAATGTTGAGTGTTTCATTCCTTAAAATCAATTGCAAATATATTTCTTACGAATAATTGAGAAAAGTTTGCAACATAAAATTATCTATCCTACACGATGTCATCGCGAGATTATCTACGCAATGGTGGTGTCGGGCTTCAATAATATACAGCATGTACACTTACAACCATGGTTGAAATAAACACGCATATTAGAACTTCGAAGATTAACCGTTAACCTGATAACAACAAAAGGTGGCAAATTAGAATAATCACTACAGATGTTTTAACGCCAAACACCACGGGAATGCCAAGCAGAAAATAAATAGACTTTATCAAAACCATTTAACCGATCCCGCATAGACGCATAAGCGGGGTCTAACAGACAGAATTCTTCTGAAATTATGTTCGCATTTATTTCATATAGGTTTACTACATGAACTGGTCAGAATATGGAATCGGTGAATTTAAACAAATCTCACAATCAAAATTGAAACAGAGATGGTTTCCGCGATTTCATGAAAACGGTAATTTAATAGTTGAAGTATGTGTAATGTTTTGGTTTCCCTACGATTTCTCAGAAGTTTAGGAAATGGTTCGAGCGGCAGTGTGAACATGGCTGAATTTATTCATTACTTAGTCAAATGTGTTAGTCTTAATCATTTGTTATTTAGAAAACTGACATTTATTTTACACAAGTATATTATCTAGATGTTTGTCAAGCAGACCGACTAGAGAAAATAGTGAACTCAGACATTACACATTATTCTTCGCTTGTACAAAACTTACTTGGAATAATAGCAATGCTTTTAAACGAGGTAAAAAGTTATAAAACACGTAAACAAAAATTCTAGAGATTTTCAAAAAAATTCTAAAGATCAGCAAAGATGTTTTAGTGTATTTGTTATAGTTGTAAATTGATAGGAATATAGCTGGATGTATCTGGTAGGTTTAGAGTTGTCGATTCAAAGCCTCAGAGAAAAGCATGGACACTATTTTGATGTGATAAGAAAAACAAAAACGTTTAAAAATCGTATAAAAGGGTAATTTTGGCAGTCAGGATAAGATGAATTTCATCATTAAGGAACGGGTTTAAAAGTTATCTCATTTACATGTATTTCATCCCTTACAGGATTTTACACTGTCAGCGTTGACTTATCTACTAAGTACGTGCAAACGTGAAGACGTTTGTGAAATTCCTTGAAATGTTAATGAAAGACTGTAAACATGAAACAGGTACGCCTGTGCTTGCAGTTCCTCTGTATAGGTTTGCACGCGTTGATTAACAGAACAGAGATGTGCAGGTCTCAGTCACGTGTCTACTACCAACATAACCTTCCAATATTTTCAAATACAACCTTGTGTCTCACTTTAGGAAATTGTAAAGGCAACAATGTACAGTTTCCGGGCCTTTTCAGGTTTCGAAGTCGTTCAGGAAATTGTCATGCCGAGTCCTGTTGTAACATGAGATAAAAAATCCAAACTTTAAAAGATAAATTTGATCACACCACAGGGGTGGAAGTGAAGGTTAGTTTTATCAAATATCAGTGAGTAGCTAAAGTTGATACGCAGACAAAAAAATAACTAAAGGGCATAAAAACTAAACCTATAGTTGAAATTATCTTAAAAAGTAACATTGTGACCCAAAATAATTAATTGTACTTGCGCCTAGTCAGCACTCAAAGATGTTTTGTACATGGTTTTTAAAATATAATGTTAAACTTCAGAAAATTACAAAACATAGCTCACATTTTCTACTTTACAAACATGGGATGGGGGCATGTGATTTCAAATTGATTTGTTACCAATGTCGTCATTTTACACACAATTACCCAGAGACAGATTACTTTTACAACCTATTGTCGATCTGAGTATTGGATAATGAAGCTCTTTTCATGTTCAAATTACATAAAATATACACTCGGAAAACACCTTTTATGGAAGCCCAGGCAGCTGATTGGGTGAGATCGCTAACTCTTTGTGCTAACAATTTCTTGTCTCACCCTGAGAAGATTGGCTCGAAACCCGGATAGGATCCAAACTCCAAAAGCACTATAATCTGCTCTTAACTGATAACAAGTCTAATACCAGATATAACACTAGCTACATTTGACCTCTTCTAATTGGCATTGTGCATTCATTTATTTTATATATCGTTTAGAATGAAAATAAAAATTATGAAAACTTTCTATAAATAATAGAACATTCTCTCGTTTCATGAAAAAGATTCCTCTAATACAGTATTAGCAAAGTTAAAATATATTCAGCATAAATGTCCGATCTCAAGATGAAAATATTCTTTTATCAACCATATGCCTCTTTGTTACTCATTATCAAAGTATGTTCGATTTCCCCCCACAAGGTATTTCATGAAGTGTCTGTCCCGACCCCTGTCAGGTATACAGCGCCCCTGACGGCCGTCTCAGTACTGGTTTCCTAGAAGCACCGGTGGCGGCTGTGTCCGAGCGAGCCTTCGTGATTACAGTGTATTCGCTCAGCCAATCAAAGCCAGATCAATCAAGCCAAGCTATTGTTGCTTATCTTACAGTCTGTCAGATGACCGAGTGAGGTTTAGTGCTTCTCTCCTCGGTAGGAATATTTGGTTAAATATTTGGATACCGAATTAATATTAGAAATTGTATTAGTATGCACATCTCGCGGTGGGTTGAATGACCAAGGTTCTTTTCCACTTCGAGTAATATTCTTACATCTCATACTCATGACGGCTATAGGTTCTGTTGTATTTGTTTTATTAATTTAAAGTTATAAATATAATAAAATAAAGTATCACATAATTAAAGCAACACATTAAGAATTTTTATCCTTCTATAATGGCAATCCATCTATTTGAAATGTGTGTTTTTAAAATAAATTCAAATGTTTTATTTCAAAATGGGTTATATAACTTTGTTTCTTTAACATAAAGAGAATAGCTTATTACGATAATTATAAAATATCTGTATATCCAATAGAAGGGGTAATACAAAACCGTTGTATACAAGCAAACGGATTCCAAGGTCCGTTAGTGTATCAGAAGTCGTATGACCTGATGTTAATTGTAGTACACAATTCCATTATCAAACCACATCATACTTCCAACAGCGTCGGGTACAGTATATACAGTCTCTAACGTCTAAACGTTTAAGGAATGATAACGATTTAAGTGCACAAGGTTGGTCATTTTTTAAATTACAAAAAGTACATAGTACGTCCTTTCACTTGCATCAATAGGTGCGTTTGTTCTTAATCTTTACATAGGTTCGATAAAAGGCGTCGTTTACATATTAATATTAAAGGTCACATCAATATTTTCCTCACATATCAATATACAAACAAGTATGATTATCATAAAAATATGTCAGCAGGCACAGTTTGAAAGAGGCACGGTTAGACCGATGGTATAAGGGGCTTGCATTCGATGTGTAGAGTTGCGTCCCTTATGCGTTTAAGGATCCTGACTCGTCAGTTCGAATCTCGAATTCCGCCGATGATCATTAATCGGTGTCCATGTGGTTCACAAAAGTGGTAAACGTACACTAACACCACTGTGATCAACATGAAGGTTACACGCGATGACAGAACTGTGGAACTGTAATGGGGTGAAATTTGGTTTACGATTATTCTACTGACATGACTGGTTGTACTTGTCCGGATTAATGCCGTCTGTATAATTCTTGCCCACTGAGATTCCACGCCGTAGATGAACATAAACTTTCCACTAAGATCAGACAACTGACCCTGGACCCGACCCTTCCTTGTTTTATCATTCTAATGCAACCCAACCAGGGTAATATTAAGTACCATCTTTTAAAAGTCTTTTTGTACGACGGGGACTGAACTACTAGTCTTGCGCTCTCTGGGGAGGCACTCAATCCACTGGACTACGGGAGTGCTACATAATACTCTTCCAAGCGGCTGTAAACCCAACTCAGTGACTCACTTACCCTCCCCCCAAATTGTAACTACGTACTGAGATGGAACATGCTTAAGTCCCAAGTGCGCGAATCATTTTCCTTCAGTTAGCAGTGTATGCATATTTGATTACATGAATTGGATAAGCACGCATCTATGAATATACTTTGATGAAACGCCCATGGACCGTACTCGTTAACGAACATATATTGTTCCACTACATCAGATATAAAGCTCTCCAACATTCTGGCAAATTCTCACGTGATTAAATTCATACAGTCACGTGACTCCCTGTACTCATTGCCACACCGTTAAAGTCTGCTTAATTTGATGATAATCGTACATAAATGAGACTGTTACTTTTTAAAACACATATGATCCCTAAATTGTTTATTATGCGAGGGAGACCCGTAGACCTTTAGTACTTTCTGTTAATGCCAAAGGTTTATGTGTACGCATCAGCTCGTCCACACCTGCACAGATAATCTTATTGAAAATTCAACCAGCATTATGCAAACACCACTGTTATTGATTATTGGACATACGATTGAGAAAAACATTTTTTATTTATTCCATTTTTATTTTTTTGGTCACAGTGACTTTAAACCCCGGCGGTGATGGCGACAGCGTGACACCTGTGAAGGAGAATGAGTCAGGACCAGTAATCAGAACCCCGTACGACTGGGCAGTTTGGGAGCTCTCGAATCACGGGCGTCGATAGATGTGATTTTGTTTGCAGGGCCTGCCTTTGATTCCGGCGACCGTCACATGCCGGTGTCGTTGATTCCGAGCAACCCCGTGCGGGGAGACGCTGTAATGGACAGGCCTCAAGTCCGACAGTTATAATACCGCTAAGACAGACACTAACGGGGATAAGGCAAGGCTTTACTATACGTCCTTTGCTGTCAGTTATGAAATGCTGGGTTTCAGTCTGCACCTGTTTAATATCTGCGAACTTCAGACAGGTTCAGTCGGATTATCCTACAAACTATTACAAATACAACAGGAAAGCTGGTATATTCAAATCTTAGAGTGTTATTGCAGTTGATATTACTTTGTAAACTGCTTTAATCATGAAATATAAACTTGGTTGCGGTATCTAAAGAGCAAAACAAGAATTACAGTTTGTAGGGCTGCAGAATGATTATCCATCCAAGCCAATGTGTATGGTAACTGGTCGACACTTGAAGCATGCATTGGGGAATTTGTACAAGTATCCATTCATGAACAATGTCAACGTGTCGCTTGCGTAGCATGTTACACACGCACTATAACGTTCACAGTTGTATTCTGAAAACTATTAAACTCTTAAATTTGGTCTCGGTGACATGCACCCATTATATACAAAACACAGTGTACTGTTTATTTTTCATTCAAGAATGTGAACTAAATCAATAATTATCTGGACGAGATCTTTTAGATTTTCTGAATACGTTTCAGAATAATTGTCCCTTCTTCCAAACTAGACAAAAAGTAAGATGTATCCACTGCAACGTTTTAAGAAATAGGGAGCAAACTGACCCTAGAGTTTCACATACTCCTGTTCCACATGTTTATCAAATGATCCTAATATCATGCTTATTCATAATTGCACGGAGCCATGAGGAACCTAAAGTTTAAAGTGTTCGCTCGTCACGCCGAATACCCGGGTTCGCTTCCGGACATGGGCACAACCCACACCTTTTCTAGCATCCCCGAGGGGATTTGGTTGAAAGAATGCTAAGCTACAGCGTTAAGCCAAACTCACTGACTATAACACATGTTACACTTATATTTGGGATGTTCTCAGAAAGGTACAGATATTTGTACTTTGTTCGGATTAGTCCCATCCGGGATTCGAACCCATATTTTCAGAGTCAGGTTTATTTGCTGATTACGAAAGGGGAGAACACATCAGAGCTGAATAAATACGTCACACTACCCACTGATATTAAAAATGAAAACAACCAAGTAATTGTGTCAAAATAGGAACACCGGATTCCTTACCTAGAGATAGAAACTGTCAAAATACTAGATATAAATCATCAAAGAGATTAATCAGTTTGGATTATTTCATACTAACAGATGAAAGAAGATGGTCCTGGTAGTTTCTCTGCCTGACGGCTTTAAGGGGACTCTACTGGGACTGATCGGCACGGAGCGACATAGTTTCAGAGTGGAATCGAGAGTGTGACAATCTACCTGTCCAATGGGCTAGAACTGAAAAAACTGGTACAAGCAGGCAAACGCGCTCACGCACACACACACATACGTGGTTGTACGTCACGATATAAGTGGAAAACATCTTGAATGCGACATTAAATCAGTCTATTCTCGCTGTTTCACAAACACTTCCAGCAGTTGCTTCAGAATATTTGTAAAAGTCAAATCAAGTGAAACCGGTAAGCGAAGTCAGATAATAGGCATGGTTCTAAATAAATCTCTTAAATGTTATTCAAAATGGAATGAATCTATCTGATGAACTTATGCCAGGATAGCTTCACAACGACACACTGCTTCATGACTCAAGTTTTGTTACTTTTTTTCTCTGAAAGAGAGATACGAACTTGTAAAACACCTGTGTCCTCTGGAAACAAGAAATTTACAGACTTCAGATCGCGATTTCCGACTTGTTCAGATCCTTTTACAAATATTAGGCCGTTCATTTTCTCTTTCCGCCACACAGGGACCTGACGTCAGAAACAACTTGCGTAATACATTCCAAAAAACGTTGTAAAGATAAATAGTCTGTGTTCTGTGATATATAGCTGACATAAGAAGTATGCGTTCACCACATCTGATGTGATATATAGCAATATAAAAAGCATGCGTTCCCCACAGGTGCTGTGATATATAGCTGATAAGAGAAGTATGCGTTCACCACAGGTGATGTGAAATATAGCTGATCAGAGAAGTATGCGTTCCCACAGGTGATGTGATATATAGCTGATAAGAGAAGTATGCGTTCACCACAGGTGATGTGATATATAGCTGATCAGAGAAGTATGCGTTCACCACAGGTGATGTGATATATAGCAATATGAGAAGTATGCGTTCCCCACAGGTGATGTGATATATATCTGATAAGACAAACATGTGTTCCCCACAGGTGATGTGATATGTAGCAATATGAGAAGTATGTGTTCCCCACAGGTGATGTGATGTATAGCAATATGAGAAGTATGCGTTCCCCACAGGTGATGTGATATATAGCTGATAAGAGAAGTATGCGTTCACCACAGGTGATGTGATATATAGCTGATAAGAGAAGTATGCGTTCACCACAGGTGTTGTGATATATAGCAATATAAGAAGTATGTGTTCCCCACAGGTGATGTGATATATAGCAATATGAGAAGTATGCGTTCACCACAGGTGATGTGATATATAGCTGATAAGAGAAGTATGCGTTCTCCACAGGTGATGTGATATGTAGCTGATAAGAGAAGTATGCGTTCACCACATCTGATGTGATATATAGCAATATGAGAAGTATGCGTTCACCACAGGTGATGTGATATATAGCAATATGAGAAGTATGAGTTCACCACATCTGATGTGATACATATTGCTGATAAGAGAAGTTTGCGTGCACCACAGGTGATGTGATATATAGCAATATGAGAAGTATGCGTTCACCACAGGTGATATTGTTCGACAAAAAGGGAAAGTTGACAGTTTGAAAATGAAATCAGACGAAAGGAACCTATCACCTATGTTGGCAAGGAAAATGTTTGTATCCTAAAATATCAACCCGATTTACAACTGGAAACAGGAAGCAAACATTGCATGTTTTCAGTTACGACAGTTTCACCTGTGAAACAGTCCGTTAATATCAGAATAGCCTTTTCCCTTGTTCCTCAGTTGGTGGCTTGAACATGAGAAAAGCAATAACTATCATGACATTTACATTTTGGGATGACATTAAATTCTAGTTCAAAAGCCTTGTGGTTTAAACGTTCGCCACGAAGACCTAAGTTCGATTCCTCTAAACGGGGAGAATATGTGAAGCCCATTTCTGGTGTCCCCCGCCTTGATGTTGCTGGAATATTGTGGGGACGGTGGGGTAGCCTAGTGGTTTAAGCGTTCGGTCGTCACTCCGAAGACCCGGGTTCGATTGCTCACATGGGTACAATGTGTGAAGCCAATTTCTGGTGTTCCCCGCCGTGATATTGCTGGAAAGCGGCGTAAAACTAACCTCACTCACTCAAAATACAAACTCTTAAATCATATATATACAAATTAAAGAATCGATATATGCATTTATCCCAATGTCATATATTTCCTTTGTATAATTAATATATCAGTTTTAAATAATGACCTATAGCCCGGTTGAATACCATTGTTAAACAGCCGTGAAGCTTTTACAACTGTTAAACGGGACAACACGTCACAGTCGTCGAGATTCAAGTATACCTTTTCTCGTGGCTCATATCAACCAGCGAGATATGTGAAGTTTAGTTTTAGTTTTTTTAGTTTCCTGTTTGCTACAACTGTGTATTGTTGATGTTAACTGATCATATCATTCACAAAACTCAACTTCCACTGTGTAACAATGTGCGTATTTGAACACCCCTCCAATGCGACAACACTGAAGAACTCGTGTTGGCTGTAGCTCCAGATCAAAGTCTAGCGCCGACCATGGTGGGGTGTTCGCGACACACAAGTAGGTGTGTTGGCGTAGGGTCGAGGGGGGACACGTATACACGTCATACACACACACAACATCAAACGCGGGATCCTCTCCCCAAGCATACCTCCACACAGTGTCAGATAACACACTACCTTCTATCTATTCATTACCAGATTGTTCACAGCTTGAGCTGTACAGTAGTCTAGCTAGTCACTACATGAAACGGATTCAGCTATTCAAAATTTAGGACAATATCAACTATGTAGAATATGAGAAGTGCTTTAATTTTGTAAACGGTGTTGTCGCTTTTCTTTACATCCATGCTTTATTCATTCCCTTTAGTCACAAGTTATAACCTACAGTTGTTGGCTTGCTTTGGGTAGATTTGTTCTGTTCATTCTCCTAATACAAATAGTAAGAGATACATCTACCAGCTTGTCCTACCTGTTATCATTGTATTCATTATTCGTACTGGAGTTATGACTTACTGTTGATAGATTGCTAGGAAGAATTATTCTGATCATTCTCCCAACTGAAATTATGATACACAATGGCTCGTCCCAACTATAATTATAATTTTCATTTTTTTATTCTATTTTCCCCTTTACACCAAACGGATTTGTTTTCTGAGGATATTCATGACTGGGTGTTGTTTTGCGCTGACGGTCTCCATTTAACCCAATTCTTATGCTATACAGTTGATCGTTCTAACTATTGTATTCATTCTCCATATTTACAAGGATTGCTGTAAAATTGCTAAATCTAAAAAGCATGATTCATTCCCTTGTCCAAATGTTATGATTTGCAGCTGCTGGATGGTACGAGCTAGTGTTGTTCTATTTATTCCCATCAAATGTTATGATGTATATTGACATAATCCTTAATGACTTCTCTAATTACACACATACATTGTTTGAAAGTGGCTCATAAACACATGCTCATGATACAGTCAGAACCATACACCACACACTAATCTTTTACAAGATATGTTTTAATGTACTATTATGGAAATGGTTTTTAAGCTTTTATGCGTGTGTCTCGACAACTGGTACGTGTTATGGTGGAGGGTACTGGTATGTCATACATGCATGAATATGATGCTGGACAGATGAGTCTGTGAGTGAGTAAGTTTAGTTTTACACCGCACTCAGCAATATTCAAGCTATATGGCGGCGGCTGGACAGATGAAGAATGGGAACCTAAGTTTGATCCACTAACAAGAGCACTGCCGTGATATGCATTAGTTCAGAAGGAATTTCAGTGGATTTAGGTTGAGAAACATGTTTTTTCAAATGAATAATTATGGCGTATGTCTTAGAGAAGAGGTTACAATAATGTTTAAATTGATCTTATAGCATGACTGATGAGCTTTATGTGAAAATGAGCTATATATCTTTTTAGGATAATGATAACTGTAAAACTAAAAATCCGCCTTTGTTTAATTGGTGTCTAAGGATGAATGTTATTAAGTGCAAATCGGATTTTTTTGGTCAAACAGCAGTCACAGGTACATAATCTTGATGGTTATTAGAAATATGATCACATGTTGGTAAACCATTCTGTGTATATGCGGGCGAATTATCTTTAGACCATGACAAAAAGACATAATACCCACACTCGTTAATCGGTTTCAGCAAAAACTTTGACACGCAGAGGTTATATCGACATGCAGAACTTCTGTCAGTGTCGCTGATTCCCAGAGAGCCATACACAAATTGTTCACCGATCGAATGTCCTTTACGCGCATTGAAATCTGAATATTCGGAACATCAAGGCGCATTATTGTCTGCCGGCAACACTATAAAGTTGAACAGCGTGGCATATCTGTAATACATTGAATGAGTATGTTTTTACGCCGCTTTTACAATATTGAAACAATACCAGAAAAAGGCGTCACACAATGTATCAGTTTATACCACAAAACACATTTTCACCACCATTCAGCTGCCCCCAACGTCCCAATACGTCTAGCACGTGTTGGTGTAAGACAGAGACTATTCTTCACTGGACTCTCGACACTGGTCTGCCCGGAGGAAGGAATGCCATCGCTTCGATCCCTGACCGCATCAGGCCAACAGACATATAATAAAAAATAAATAAATAATAGTTAAATTATTTAATTTATTCTTCCTGTCGGGCGTTCGGCATGGAGTGGGTAAATCATGATGCTATTGCGGAGATGGGAGTCCATGATCAACTGCTGCATGGTATCGCAGTGAGCTATAAAACTGGCATTAGTCAGGACACAGACGCAGGCACACACAGACACTTGTCTCACCCCACGCCAAGTAACTGCATAGGGCACAAGGCATATCCATCCAATGCAAAGCCCTTCATCCAACCCCTTTACTTTTTTAATAATTATACATACTTGTCCATGTGTATGCTCTTGACATGCATACCCTCCACCTAAAACACCCACTACCAAACATTCTGTTGAAACACACAGACGTATCTGGGCTCTTACATGACAACTCTCAGTTCATTACCCAACACACGACATGTACCCCGATATTCCTTTATCAACATTGTGTGTTTCTTCCCTCTCCCTTCCCAGAATACTACAACTCCACTCAACCAACCGTTACCTAAAACAGCTTATATGTTCCGGTTGAAAACTCCAGACATTAATAAACCCACCCACTTTAGAATATTATAACATCCCCCATCCCACGATCACCCGAGCGCCTCCTCCACCCACACCTAATGGTCCCTGTGTATGATACAACCCCAACCATTTTGTAGGGAGAGCCGTGCAGCCGTGAGCTTCCCCCGCCCCCTGCTGCATCACGTCTCCCGTATCCTTGCCCTCATCAATGCAGCGGTGACACTGTAGTCAATACATCGTCACGGCCGCTGTTCACTGTAATGGCGTTGCCTGGGAGAATTATCTGCCCCTTGATCGCTCTTCAACAACCTGTCTACAAGGCCTGTAACACGGGCCTGACTTTAATTAAATCTGCGAAATTAGTCAAGGCAGGGCTCAATTTGTCAACAGCGACTCGTCTAACTTGACGTACAGGTTATTGTTTACATCCCATGACGGAAACCGGCGGGACAGAACAGAGAGCGACTGTAGTGCAAATGTTGAACACAATCCACGCTCAGAAACAGTGCATACATGGCGGAAAATGCAGCCGGTATTGAATAAACTACATCAAACCTATCCTATTTGCACAATATACAGCAAACTGTGTTTATAACAAACACGCTTATAACCAACTGACGGATAATACGAACTGTTTTCTTTCCCGAATACTTGTATATTTTAGTCGAAATGCTTGTAATGAACTGTAGTTTAACAAACTGAAATTTGTTGTCCCTTTGAGTTTGTTGCAACCGTTTATCATAGACAGGGAAAAATAACCTTCCTTAAAAGATCTGATACGAATGGAAAAACCAAGAACACAAGAAATCGCTTATTGTATATTATTAAACTTGATTAGCAGAGAATATCTGATAGTATATATGTGTACATTACACCGGAGAATAGCAAGTCTCGATTATCCAACGAAGCGGATTTCATAGGATGTGAAATAAAAAATCAGCGGTGAGAAATATATGGATATTATTATGTACATGACACTAGGATTTCAAATAACAATATTAATCGTGTCATATAGTACGTATACTTCTACATGATATTGTTTATACCATTAATGAGTGAGTTTAGTTTTACGCCGCACTCAGCAATATTCAAGCTATATGGCGGCGGTCTGTAAATAATCGAGTCTGGACCAGAACATCCAGTGATCAACAGCATGAACATCGATCTGCGCAATTGGGAACAGATGACATGTGTCCACCAAGTCAGCGAGCCTGACCACCGATCCCGTTAGTCGCCTATTACGACAAGCATGGGTTACTGAAGATCAATATTCTAACCTGGATCTTCACGGGTACAACTTATTATGAACAGAAGCCGCTCAATATACATGTACACAGAACCTCTCCCTGTACTACATTATCTATTACCCTGTATATATTTCAGAATCCGAAGCGTGATAAAACCAGAGGGTCAGGCCATTTCCATAAATTTAGACAAAACGATTTATTCACACGTGACAGTTTTTCACATCTCTATTTGTTTGGATTCCCTACGGTGATTTCATTCCCAAATATGCTACTTTAGCCAAAGCAGAATATAATTTAATATTAAAAGATGAATGCTCTACTTAAAACACCCACGGGTAATTCATGACTGGGGGTGCGTGCAGGGAAATTGATGACATGTGAGGGTCGAGTGTCTTAACGTGTCATCGCCACTAGATCCAGGGATTAGCTCGTTGAAAACAAACACACATAAACACCGAATCTAGTCTGCAAAACCCGGAAACCGCTGAAAAGAGATACATTTGATCTTAGTTACACACAGAAACATTGGTATTCTTTCGACTGCAAGTCTGAAAGTCCAATCCAACATTGTACACCTAAAAAATGTTTTTAAGTTTACAACAATCGCACTTCATATGGCCATAAAATAGTCTGTAAGTATTTGTTCGTGTTGCCGTTCTTACATCTGGAACCCCTGACTTTTACACGCATGGGAATGCATCCGTACCGCAATGTTTATGTATTTTATAGGTAAAAGGACCATATTACAGGTACCCGATGAGCACAGCAAATGTTTGCGAGTTTTAATAGGATATAAATTTAATGAAGATACTGCATGGCATTTAAACGCCATAACAGATTAGATACCGTTCATCTATTATAATATTAAACGTCAGCCAACTCTATTCATTCTTACTATATTGGTTGTTTAATGGATTATAATCATAAGAATACATCAACCCCTCAGTGCAATATTATGGATCGTTGTAATATGATAATAACGGTCTCAGGTGCTCATGTTTCATGCTTGAAAACGGTATAAGTATGGACACCGAAACGTCGCTACTGTACGATAAAGAAGTTCATCATCCATACCCACTTGTTATTCCTATAGTTCATAACTTCTAGATTGCCTCTCAAACAGTTTATACCTGACCATTTCACAAAGTGCTACTGAGAAATGGAACGTGTCGTAGTGGTGATTCTTCAAGTGCAAAAATACATCTTCCAGTGTTAGAATATATACTTTCAATACAAAATTCAACGTTTCAAGTCAGGAATTAACGCTGAGAGTGCAAGGATAAATGTTTAGAGAGCAAGAATCGTGTCATCACTGATTTCAAGTGATTCGTCAAATATTTGTAACCGCTATTTTGTCTTTTTACATCCAATTGAAACTATTGAACTGGCAATGATTATTTCAGACTCTGACGTTTCATATATGTTAATAAAGTTTTAACAAGTATCTCATTGAACGCAGCTGGCGTAAGTTTGATTCGGAAAGTTCCTGTGTGCTGGAGCGACATAATGAGACGCAATGCCACCCCAGTAGCAATTGTCCGACCCTTCGTTGTGATAGTGAGGCTACACTAAGTAAACACAATATATCTTGACTTTCAAGTGAAAGGTAAATATGCCCCTCGGGGTGACACCGGGAGAATGTAGATACCGCGAGCGGCAAGAGGCAATTGCCAGCTGATGTAGTTACATTATGTAGCTCAGCTACAGGGAGATAGTACCATAGCAGATGTCGCTAATACAGAAACAATAATTTACACATTTACTGTGTATGGTGAATTATTGGAATATATTAAAACTCATTAAACCAAAAGCCTCAAATTACAGTTGATTTGGTATATAGTCATACGGGGTCATCCCGTGTATGAATATCAAATTAGCACATTTTCTGTGTGTGTCACATCAGAGCGTTTCTTTTGTGTTGGTTTCAGTTTGATTAATTATTCTTTATGGTAAAAACATGTCCGATGCTTTTTCCGTTCTTCTCAGTTGAAGAACTGACTCGCCTTTGCAAGCGTGACAGATAGTATCTTTAATTATAAATTGTTCATAAACATATGCTCATGATATTGTCGGAATGATTAAATGTACTGTGTTTTAGTAGATATGTATGATTATGTAATGGTGTTTGTCGCTTCTATATACTAAGATTCTATATGAAAACATGTTATATGTCCATATTACAAATACCATATCAAAATTCGGGATAACTTTATAACTTTATATTTTATTTATAATGATAGAATGTGAGAAAGTGAGATATCAGTTATTTTAAAGATGACGTATGAGACACTATGAGAGATTACATGTTAGGGATGCCTTATGAAAACAAGCCATAATTGTAACTAAAAGATGGCATATGAAAACATGCACAAAAGTACATATTAGAAATACAATATGCGAAAATGTGATAAGCTCATTTTATCGATATCAAATGAAAACCTGTGATATAAGCTGAAATAAGCCATACCATGTGTGACATTCTGACACGTTTCACATTGACGGGCTATGCATAAGAATGCGTGATACGTTCATCACAGAGATGCCATTTGGGAACATGTAACAAGTTCATGACAGCACATGAGAACATATGATATAAACCCATTTTAAATATACCATGTAAGACACTGGGTAAGCTTAACATCACAGATAGAAGCGACAAAACCCTTTCCATTTTCTTAAAGGTCACATGCAACCAAAAAATCAAACATAATTAAAACACAATTAT
>VKKT01004626.1:14411-24798 GCA_008038995.1 Haliotis laevigata | reverse complement strand
AGAAATTATGATCGATTCCTTGGTCGTTTAGTCACTACGACCAATCTTCGATTATTTCAATTTATCGGACCACCGCTACTGTTTACACCCTGTTTTCCGTGGTGGCGGAAAAGGGACACGAAGATGTGATGACTTGTGTCATCCAGCCTAACCACCCGATCCCGTTAGTGGCCTCTTACGTCAGGCATGCATCATCACGGGTTAGAGGCGGTGAGGGACAGAATCCTCCCATATTAAGCTGAAACGTTGTGATATACCTAGAATATCATTCAACTCACTCACTCACACAAAGCGGTATATCTCACTTCCTCTCATACAGAGCCATTTGTTGTTGCTTCCAGTGCTGTCTATTTTCAAGGGTCGTCGATGCCAGTCAAGTGTAAATCGTAACGCCTTCCATATGGAAACACTTGCTAAATGCGGTCCGAGTCCGACTTTATCATCAACACGTGTTTATAACTGAGTATCAAACGTTGATGACACCAGGTGTTCGCCAAATCCTGACCAATAGTCACAAACACATGCAAGGGCACGTTAAGTAGCTTACGGGAATATAGCACATAATGTGCTATATGTGGAAATACACTATAAATATCTGTGGTCCTGCTGCAAATTCATATACAACTGGGCGGTGCCATAGCTTAGTGGTTAAAGCTTTCGCTCGTCGCGCCAAAGACCCGGGTTCGACTCCCTACATGGGTACAATGTGTGATTTCTATTTCTGGTGTACCACGCCGTGAGTTTGGTTTTACGCCGCTTTTAGCAATATTCCAGCAACACCACGGCGGGGGACACCAGGAATGGGCTTCACACATTGTACCCAATTGGGGAATCGAACCCGGGTCTTCGTCGTGACGAGCCAACGCTTTACCCACTAGGCTACCCCACCGCCCCGTACCACGCCGTGATATTGCTGGAATAGTGCTAAAAGCGGCGTAAAACCATACTCACTCAATCCTATACAATTTTCTGTTCACTTTAGTAACTGTTTATACAGTTACGTGTGAGAGCGACCCCTGTGAAACATACTACCCGATCAATGTTAAATGCAATTCCATGTCCAATTATCGTTATATGTTGATAACCATCGTAAATCAGCTGAAATAGCGTTGTGTAATGGGTTTCTTTTATCGATGTAAATTGCATGGCATGGACAGAAGTACATGTGCAGAAATTTTCATTATGACATGGTTACATGCAAACTGTTTACCAAATGGCCTTACCTACCACTGACTTCACAATAACACTGCTCACTAATACAGAGCAGGTTGAACGCAAACGCTATTAACAAAGGGGCGGTGGGGTAGCCTAGTGGTTAAAGCCTACGCTCGTCACGCCGAAGGCCCGGGTTCGATTCCCCACATGGGTACAACTTGTTAATCCCATTTCTGGTGTCCCCCGCCGTGATATTGCTGGAATATTGCTAAGCACGGTGTAAAACCATACTCAGCCAGCCAGCCAGCTATTTACAAAAACAGAATTAAAGTTGATGATAATCATAAAAACTTATTTTTTTACACTACAATGTTTGTTCACAAACACTAATGGGGCGGTAGGGTGGAGGTTTAAGCGTTCGTCACGCCGAAGACCCGGGTTCGATTCCCTACATGGGTACGATGTGTGAAGCCCATTTCTGGTGTTCCCGCCGTGATATTGCTGGAATATTGCTAAAAGCGGTGTAAAACCATACTCATTCACTCACAAAAACCAAACCAACACAGGTTTATGTTGCAATTAATACTGATTGATATTACAAAAACATTTTGCAGATACAAAACAAATGTTACGACTACATCCACAAGTTGAGTATTCATGTCAACATAATCGTATGCTGGCCTGGCTGATTCAAGTTTCCTACAGGTACCTAAGAAGAATACTTTATAGTGAGTGAGTGAATTTAGTTTTAAGCCGCTTTGAGCAATATTCCAGCAATATCACAGCGGGGGACACCAGAAATGGGCTTCACACATTGTACCAATGTAGGGAATCGAATCTTGCCTTCCCCATGACGAGCGAACGCTTTAATCACTAGGCTACACCACCGCCCAGAATGCTTTATAACACGTTTCTAAATGAGGGGGATGAGGGGATCTGCCTATGAAAGACCGACATAGCTGGAATACTGCTGAGCCTGGTGTAAAACTAAACTCACTCACTCGCATATGAAAGATTCGCAGGCAATAATTTTGCACCTGTAACACCTTAGCATTCCAAGAGCGGTAATTATCAAATTTGCCTCTTAGCAAAACGTTGATTGTACAGGAATTTCTGGTATTAGGTCAGAGTTGCACAGAAATGGTCCAGGTGTGTGGTGAAATGTCATATGCTAAATACTGCTTCAAAATGTCAGTGAGTGAGTGAGTTGGGTTTTACACCGCTTGAAGCAATATTCCAGCAATATCACTTTGGGGTGACATCAGAAATGGTCTTCACACACCGTACCTATGAAGGGAATCGAACCTGGACTTTAAGGTGACAAGCGAATGCTTTAATCGCTGGGCTACCACATCACCCTTCCATCATCTATGCCGATGAAAATATGTGTTTATGAATGTGTTCAGTGGAGATTCCAAGTATTTTGAAATAAATTTTCCTTCTAAAAGTTCTTATTAAACTTTTGAATAACTGGATCAAAACTAGGAATTGTGTTTTATTTCATTCCTCTGAAAAACCTCATGGTGTATTTGTGACTAGACCATACTGGGACTCAGACCCACCATCAGCTGACTGAGGCAGAAGTGATCATGTTGCCACATGTCTCCCAAAAACACAAAAACAATCTTTAAAAAAACCAAAAAGCAATTTATTTAATTTGACATGTAAGATATCAAAATTATTAGCAGTTACCATAAAAATATACATCTGACATACAGAGCATTTCTTTTGCAAAACCGTTTTGCGAAATTTCATTTTCGCTTTCATCTCCTCCAGTAAGCTTAATATAAAACACTAACACCACCTGTCACCCGTGGGACTACTTCACATCAACCTCAAAGACAATATCTACTTTTCTTATGAAACAATGTTTCTGTATTTTAGAAGGATAACAGAAACAGGATATTTTAATGAAAAAATCAATAGCTCAACTGATTTTTTTCTTCCCCTGACATTGCACCTCTTCTATAGCAACAGTAATTCCTGATTAAAGTGCTACTTCAGTCTTGAGTGAAGCATTGATTTTCCATCTTCAGATATCTAAAGTAGTTCATATGTAAATTAGTAATGAATGCGTTTGTTTGCAGTAATGACTGGGACCCTGTCAAAGTAGCAATAATACGGACAGTTTGTTGTGTCTAGACTTGATAATTCAATATTCCTTCCTCATTATAACAATATTTACTGTTAATTGGAAACAAGTTTGAGATTCGAACACACATAAAATTGAATGCTAACACTCAACTAATGGTAAATAAGTGATGGGACAGTAAATATTTGCTATAACTTCACACATTAAACAGGAAATTTGTTCAGACCAACAAATCAATACTTTCAATTGATCACTGATTTCCCTGCTTCATTTTGTCAGGAGTTGAGTTCCAAACCTTATATATTTGCTTGCTTATTTAACACTTCTTTTTGTAACATCGGAAGGCAAGACTCTAAAGTATGCACTAGAATGGTGTTGACAAAACCTAGATATATAACTTGAACAAACTTACTGTCAAAGGCTTTTGGCACGACCAAGGGCAATTCAGTTAATTTGTCACTCCCTAGATAATTTGGCCACCCTTGGACTCTTTGTACAGATTGAGTTTAGTTTTGTGCCGCTTTTAGCAATATTCAAGCAATATCATGGGGGGAGGGGCGAAAGAAACACCAGAAATGGGCTTCACACTTTGTACCCATGTGCGGAATCAAACTCAGTTCTTCAACCTGACAAGCAAAATCTTTAACGACTAGGCTATCCCCAACCCCCTTTGTACACAGAGCTAAGGCATATGTGTATAAAGAAAACTGAAATAACTGCAGATACTTTAATAAACAATGACAGTTGGTCTGGTAAATATTACTTATACTATCCTGTTCTAATCCTGTGGTCAAAGTCATCAAGCAGGTTGGTTTTGGTAAGATAATCTACAGTGTAAGGAAAGCAGTAAAAAAAGTTGAATCAAAATGAATAAATCATGGATGGATGCTGCCTGTAAAGTAAACAAAGCTTGTGATGATCTTAGAGGTGATAATGGAAATCAAACCATTTATGTTTGGTAGCCAAAGTAATTAATTAGTATTTTCCTTAAAAAAGAAAATCACAAAAGTGTTTTCAAAACTCTTCATGGTTATTGTTATGCTTTAAAAAAGGACCCCACCCCGACCCAAATCGCCTTCCATACTCATGTATGCCGTTACATGGGGTTGGAACTTACTCTACGATGAGACATGGCACTGCTAGATTTACAAATAAAAACAGTTTTACAAATACAAAGGTATTTGAGATTGATATGAGACTGATATGAAACACAGAAAACTGAAAAATGACAAAAGCTTCTTGTTGTTTCTGGACATATGAGCAGTGAATAGGGTTGGGGAGGTTCACCGAGTACCCAGGTCCTGTAAATAATTTTCACTTCCCGGTTCTGTATAAACTACCCGGATGGACCCATTTCATTAGGTAACTCTCATATATGACTCAATTTTTATTAGTTTCAGTTGCCATCAACAACAGACAAGCGAATTAACTCTAAATATAGATGAAGGGTTACCGGGTTTGGTCATTTGATTCTACCTCGGCTCCCTTTTCCAAAATGTCTGCCCGTCCCAGCCCTAGCAGTGACCAAGACACGACGCTGCATTTCAGCCGATCCAGATAACAAAACTCATGTGAGAGACACTCACGTTTTGTCGTTAATTTCAGGTTAATTTCATGATTAAATCAATTAGATTAAATACCCAGGTGGATTCATTCTGGAACTTTGCATGACTTGTCTTCCGATGCTTCTGAGTATAAAGGAAACCTTCCTTGTAATGAATAATACATCTTGCTGCACAATATATTTTTGTCTTGCATGGAGACTAACAACAATAGTTAATTTTAATGTGAAATATTTATCATTTTGTTCCCACAGTAACACTTAAACACATAAACAAGACATACAAGCAAAACAATAACAAGTTTCCTATAATTCATGCTGCATGACATTCAACTGATGGAGAGCACCTGTTCCTTTATGAAACCGACTGTAAGAACAGAAACATGAAACCGACTGTAAGAACAGAAACAAAGCCTTCAATGAAGCAGCCCTTGTAAATGGATTAAACAATGAACGACGCATACACTCAAGTGACGTGTAAAACAAAACATGTGTAAAATGTAAAAAACATATTCAGTTACTGAAATAGTACAAAACATTTTTATAAACCTGAAAAAGGACGCTCAATGTTGCAAGAAGTTTTGCACCTGTAAGGGGTTGTGTCACAACTTTCCATGTCAAAACTCAACATTTCCCAATGAGATCCTCTCACTGTTCCACGAAGGACATTGTAAATGTGTACTCACTAACAAAACTATACATCTTAGGTATTTTAGAAGTCGTAATATTGTGGATTCAAAATTTTTAGTCATCAATGTAAGGTCGAGTTTGATACTGAAAAGCTGCAATAAAAGAAAAGATGCTGGAATGTGTAAGTCAACTTTGTCTTCACCCCTGAAGCTGATGCTTTGCAGACTTTAGTAACCTGGCTCTCTGCTTATGTATATATAGGTTTCCTTGTTACTATCACTGAGAGAGTTGAGTTCCACACTGTTAACAAAGTCATAGCGTAGAGGAACACCTATTATGAATGGACAACTTCTTTATTGCAATATATGCGACCTTTCAGTGTAGATCCTTACACTGTCATCAAGCATCATTTACATCGACCAGAACTTGTCTATCCATAAAACGTGTTCCTCTTCATCATACCAGCTTCTAAATGCCACTTAAAGAAGTCAAATCACAGTGTTTCAGCTCAGTACGTGAAGAAGCAAAAAAGGATGCAAGTCATAGACTTTTACCATTTAGCAGTCTGTAAGCAATGAGTGCAAAGAGAAAGTCTAGAGAAATTATGTTCTGTCAATAGGCTCAGATAGTCGTAGTCTACAAAACACTATGATCTACTTAAAATGATGTTAAGAACCTTGTTTGGGCTATTAGACTCCAAACTAGTTGGCACAGACTGTTAAAATGATGACATACTTTCACCATTTTGGTGAGACCACTTGTGAAAAGTGCTAAAGAAAGGATCATGATTAGGTATTTTAACCCATGATAATAGGATCCAGCATACTTAAGGGACATAACTCTGCCAATGAGATGCATTGTCTTGTCTCTATTGTTCTAACATGTACATGGCCAGTGTCAGACAAGATGATTTGGAGACAACTCACAGCTGGAACGATTACTTTAAGATCACAGTCCTGCTGTGTATATAAGTAAAGCAGTACACCTTCACTCGTTAATATAATGATACTAATGTTAAAGTATATCCACTTGCACACATAATGTAAAATAAGGACTCCCGCCCTCTGCCAAGATCTCTAGTTATGTTATGAAGCACATGATGAGTGATTGGATGAATTCACAAAACAAAGTCTATTCCTGGTCCTCGACTTTCCTCTTCTTGCCCGCCTCCACATACGGGCTGTGCTGCCTTGCCCTGTGGTAGAGACGCAGGAGGTCAATGGCCTCCGCAGCCTGCTGCCGCTCATCCAGATGTCGACTACACGAGTCCTGTAGAGCCTTGGCGTAGCTCTCTGTGTCTTGCAGCAGTGAAGCTAGCTCCTCCACCGATACGTCCACAATTTGCTGGAACAATGGAGGTAAACAAATGCAGGATTTTATAAGATCCAAACTAAGAGCACCTAACAGGCAAACTGGGAAAGAATCATTAATTTGTTCAATCTTAAATTTCCTTAAGTTCCTATTTTCTTAAATTCACAGGTATTGCAACATGTTTTGCATTGTATTCGATGTGTTCAAATGCATATGGTAAATAAATTGCTCAAAATCAAATACTGAAACACTGTAATACTAAGTCAGTAAATATTTTGTGACCCTGGATTTCTAAACGCTAAGGCCATGACTTTCACACCTGTTAGTCATTTCACCTTAATTATATGAATAAATCCCTTTCCAATATTTTGTTGATCTTTTTATGGCCCCCGTTTGATTTGACCATAATGATTTTTTATAAAAAATTCAGGTAGGCTTGTTTCTGTAAAAACAGAAAACTAAATGATCTGTCCACATATGAAATATTTCTGACTCTTCAAAATTTGTCTTCACTTTGACAGATTTGACTATAAATATTTCACTACCTGCAAGTCCTCATTGGAAAACGTTATGATCCGCGATACGTCCCTCTGTAGCCCGCATACCAGCTGTTTCACTCGTTCAGACATCCCCTGGGCCCCATCCATCGTATCCACTTCATCACGAGACACCTCCTCTGTCAACAGTGATTTTTTGTTGTTACAATCAGATAACCCTAATACCTCTTCAAAGACATAACTTGAATCAGTAAATTCATCTTTATTAACAAAAATATAGTTCAGAAGGATACTTCACCAAAAACAGAAACAAAAACCATCTCAAACCGATTGGCTGACACTTGTTTCTATTGTTGTGTTCTTTTTTTTTTATTTCATAATGAAGAGCCACTTTTCTTCTGTGGAGAAGAGTTAACAAGAGCACTGACCTGCTCCTTGTGGCCTCCACTTCTCTGATGTTCGCAACATTAGCAACGTTGCATTGTTGGAGAGGAAGGTGAAGTAGTCCTCCTCATCCACTTCTGTCCCATCTTCATCTAGCACCACCCTCACAGCCTCTGTGTCCGCCAGTCCCAGCTTCTGTCTCCCTGTAACACAAATAATTTTTTTCTCATATAAGACTTGTTAATTCTATTTTTATGTGCAATTATTGTCACAAGTCCATGTTGTCAATTCTAATCAAGTAACTGCAGGTTATAGCTGTCCACTTAGTAACAAGAATAGAGATTGAAAGTAACCAAAGTCAAAATACATAACCGGTACCATGAACATTGGACGAGCTCATTTTCCGGAACCTAAAACCAAAACCGTATGGACTTGTTTAACTGATAGAGAGTGATCTTTTACATCGCAAAATATTCATTAGTGTATTCTCATTTTTTATATAAAATGCAATCAAGTGCATTTAATACAACAGCATGATCAAGAAAATGGCATAATGCGTAATGGGGTCGTCCTTGGGTATGTTTCTGCATTCTGATTTTGTCTAGGGTACGTTTTTGTATACGTTAACATACATGGGGTACACACCTGTAGTACCTGTGCCGACGACCCCTTCAACCGTACTGTGCCTGCATGATGATGATATTATGTGCTCTCTGTTCATGATGTTGTTACAATTATCACATTTCTGTTGTGTTTATTTAACCCACTCATGTTAATCTCTTTCATGGATGAAAGAGTTAACCTTTCATCTACTATGTAATATTCTGTACCATATTTTAACTATTCTGTTTTGCTTGACAATAGTATTAGGATCTACATCTTGCTATTACAACATATTAAAAAGTCATGAGCTTTAAATTCATTCAACCTTGAGATGTAATGGTTATATCCAACTCATATATTTCTCTTATAGATGCCATGTTGTACACACCCTTGTACACCAGCTCTTGAAGAGTGGCTGCAGTCACAGACTTCTTATTAGCTCTGTCACCACTCCAAACTTTGAATGGCCTCGACATTGTGTTGACGTTCACCGGTTGTGTCTAGCAGCAAAATAAAGAGTTTGAGTGAATCAATATCATGAAGTTCTACCCGAACCCTGACAATCGATCAAAGTGGCACCTGAGATCAATGAAAGAGCCAGTTTGCAGCCTGGTTAAAAGCAGTAATACAAATTCATGGTAGATTAAAACATTGATAGCATTTCAAAAGGGTTTCTGAGTTTTTTTACCCGTTTTAATTATTAGGATTGAAGGAAAATTTATCAAGTGCATGGATCGATAAAGTACTTGTATCCCAACATTAATCAATAGCTGCTGAATGCCGAGACATCAAGTGACAAACACTTCCAATCAAACATACTTTTTCTTAATTCTCATAAGTAAATGTTTTCAAGCTTGTCCGCCTTGGGCTCGTTATATAGGATCTGTAATACAACTACCTTTGTGTCGCTTAAATACCGAAATGGATATGACTATATTTTGAATAGATTTTCCATAAAACTGGTTCACTTTATTGGTAGAGGTTTAAACATCGATTTAAAACTATTATAACTGATAATACAGTATCTGGCGACACTGTTTCATTTGTTGATAGTCTGGTCACAAAACTTTTCCTCTTTCACATATAGTCGCTTTCAACTTCCTGTTTTGTACATATTTAAGACCTTGTTTGATTGGATGGATGGAAAACATTCATCCAATCAAAACTGTAGACACAACATATACACTGTAAGCATCAACATGGCCGATGAGACGGGGAAAGTTCCCGATGTGAGTTGCAAAGAGTTTCTTCTTGGACAACGTCACTGCTCTTTTGGCAGCACAGCGCGATTGCATGCATCCCTTTCATTTGTTGAGATTATTTTTTCGAAATACAGCATGAGCGTCTACGTTCAAAATGCAAAGTCAAATCCTGACCTTTGAACTGGTTTGATTTCTCGTCTTGAAGTTGAACACACGTTTCATAACGAAAGAAAAGACAAGCATAAATTGAAGAAGTGCATAAAATGTTCCCCGCCTAATAATCTCATATACAAATAACAAAGGAGGGCAATGTAACCATTTGCTGTTAAAGGTTTTAACTTGATATTATTCAGAAATAGAAACGAACACATGAAATGACTGACTGTACAGAGTGTAAAAGCATACAAAAATTGAAAATCACCGAATTGTTTTGGTATATAAGAATATATTGTTGATAAATGGTTCTAAATGATAGTGTCATCATAATATTGGCACTCAGTGAAATTTTGTGGTAAGAGTTCCTGACATACCCCCTACCTAATTTTTTTTAAAAAATACAAAGATATACAAGTAATGAAAAGTACCTTATAAAATAGGCGGGGGGTACATAAGGAACTCGTTCCATAGCAGTGACCTTTGAACTGGTCCTGTGAAGATTCCAGATAACTAACAGGTTGCTACACGTCATCATCTCCCAAATGCGTCAATCAATCCTCATGATGTTAATCACTGGATTGTCTAGTCCAGATACGATTATTTACAGACTGCTGCCATATAGCTGGAATATTGCAGTGTGCATCATTAAAGAAGAAGTAAAACCAAAAACACCCAAAATAAACAAAGAAATATCTATGTTGCAGCATATTCAGTTGATATGATGGTCAGTAAATGTTTGCTACAGTGTGAAATACACAATGCCATTTAGAAAGTGGTCAAGTGTAACATATGTTAT
>VKKT01004621.1:62949-74389 GCA_008038995.1 Haliotis laevigata | reverse complement strand
GGATCATACAACTCTTGCAGCCACTAGGTGCACAGAGTTAGTGTGGCTTTCCCATCCTTACGAGGTGCCCATTCACAGCCGGGTGGACTGGGACACATAGTCAAAGTACTTTGTCCAAAATTACTGCACGTTGCTGTACCCACAGCTACGTGTTTGCACCTATCCATGTGGCCACCATCTAGTCATTTACCAACGGATTCGTGGGTTCTTTTAAGTGCACAGGGTTGTGTACTGTACACTAGGTGTTGTGACAACACTGAAAGAGTCTGTACACAAAGTTGACTCCAAGGATTTTACACCCGGTCACAGGTGGGCTCGATTCCATCACCTCGAGCTTGCTGGATCACTAGCCTGGCGCTTTAGCCAGTTCGAACTTACGTCCTATTTGTCATAACGAACTTTGCTTGTTTGATTGTTTTGCATCAACTTTGCATTCTTGAATTGTTCAGTTCGATTTTGGGCAACTGTAAATAATCAAGCCCGGACGGACTAACTAATGATTGATGTTGTGAGCACATTCCAGACTAAATACAGTAATACAGTGGTTGATGTCATGATCACCCACCCAGGAAACCATGCTTGTCATAAGAGACGACTAGCGGGATCGGGTGGTCAGGCTCGCTTACTTGGTTGACATTTGTCATCATATCAGTTGTGTAGATCGATGCTCTTGCTTTTAATGTCTGGATTGTCTGGTCCAGACACGATTAGTTATAGACCATACAGCTGGAATATTGTTGGGTACGGCGTTAAACAACAAACAAACCAAACAAAATCTTTACATAAGTACATTCAAGGGGACCCCAGTGTGGAGTCTGAGCCAGAATTGATTCCCAGATCATCTAAAGAGGTGACCGATCACAGGATTGACCAGATTCATCGTTCACAGGCTGCCGTCACATTACCTGAATATTGCTGAGGACAGTGCGGCGTAAAAACAACCTTGTTTGGGGTATGTACTACATATGCCAATTCGGAACCTCTCCTGTGATTATCTGAAATGAAACTTGGTCAAGTTTAACACCTACAGAAACCTATACTGTATGCCTCCATAAAGATATATTCGTCAAGCTGAAATGTAATCAAATTTGAATTATTTTTGAATAGAAAAACACATTATACTCGTCTATGCATAATGACGAGCTAATAAGAAAAGCCATTTATAAAGATCAATAATTGCTCAGTGTAAACATGTTTATGTCGACTAGTGGTTCACGTCTTATACATGACCGTCAATAATGGACATAATCCAACAATGGCCCAACATAATTCCAGCTAAACTGTTACATGTGCATTATGGCACCACGCTGATGTTACCTCCCCCGAGGGTAAAATATTTTCACGACCAATCAGATTTTCCTTAGTTAAAACCGACAATGAATAAACTCATTTTTTGTATATACCTGTGCCCTTTACGTTTGATTTTGACATGGGTATATCCACAATATCCTTGACCTACTGCTATGAGGACGCGTGTTTGTTAATTATAATGTCACATTAATTAACTTTTAGTTGTTATTGGTA
Organism: Haliotis laevigata; assembly: GCA_008038995.1. NCBI lineage: Eukaryota > Metazoa > Mollusca > Gastropoda > Lepetellida > Haliotidae > Haliotis > Haliotis laevigata. The sequence continues at coordinate 72,865 of VKKT01004621.1, read as the reverse complement.
ACAAAAGTTTAAAGTGCTGAAAGTGGATTTGAACTCAGATCTTGGTTTTCACCTGTTAAGAGTAAGCTGAGGAGTTACCTCCCTTTTGTTTAGTGCTTCCGGTGTCTTCGATCAGATGCCGGGAGCTATGAAAAGATGGTGATGTGGCATGGCTTTTGCTGGAATTCTCTAGAACTGTATCATATCAGAGATGGTTGTTGAAGTGTATGTGGACGACTTTGGATCTACGCTCATCTGTCTGCCAACATTGATGTTTCAAGAGGCCTCGTCTACATTAAACTTTCAACAGCTGCCAACAAACTTCAATCAGTAGTTGCTATAGACATTTAGTAAATATTTTAGATTTGTGACCCAATTGCATTTGAAATCTGTACTGTCATTGATTGTAACCTTGTTTATCTTAATTCAATATAATTATAACGGAATATTATAGACTCATTTCATTTGTGTATTATTTCGCTAGTTTAAAGGGGACTCCCAACAACTACTGCTATACATTAATCTCACCTGTCTCAAACACAAAAGCGTGCGCGCGCGCACGCACGCACACACACATACATATGTGCATGAAATACGCACCACCATGTAATTTTACCAATTATGTTTTTGTCTGAAATGAATTCTGAACTCTTTCCAAAATATAACCTTTATAATTTGATAGAGCAAGCATTTAACATTTCAAAAACGAAAACATCATTTATATTACCATGTACTTTAATTAGGATAATTGCCTACATTTAAAACAGGTGTTTTTCTGTCTTAAAACAAGCTACCTTATTTTGAAAAATGAAAGTAATAATTGATTGTTATCTGGCCTATAAATTCGTTATTTATTGTGAATGGATCGAAGTTTGTGAACTAAGATTAAGGAAAAGGTACAGTCAAACTAAAAAACTTTATTTTTTTAAAATGCAGTAAAAGTTTTACAAACAAAAACAAACATATTTTAGCTGTAATTATCAGTATCCCGAAGGAGAAGTGTTTATTCATTACAATACACTCAAAATCATAAAAGATTATTCCAAAATCTTATTAATGTGGCCTTTTTAAATTTTTGTCAATTAGTAATCTAAATTGTTGGAAAAAGGTCTGAATCTTTGACATTCGGGTTCTCCCTGATTATGCATAATTAAAGCTTACTTCATGTGTAAATGTCATCTTGGTATATAAAAGAATTGCTATTTTTAGTCAAAACTTAATTTAATTTTGTAGTTTGAGCAGGAGAAGAATAGTTATTTGGGGTAAAATAACATTACACTTCATCAACATATTCTGCATCATAACTGTCAGTGGATAAAGCTTCTTTAACTACAGGTTGATTAAAAAGATGATTATACCCTATCTTTTCTGTAGCATCACATCTTATGCTCAAAATAGGATGGTGCCTAATTAATGCACGTGTGTATATACTCAATACAACAATTCAGTACTCACCTGGCGAAGATTCAGGATGTAGCCAGCAATCCCATTACTTAGTAACGTTCTAGCCAAGAGAATATTTGTCAACTCTGAACAAGCTATAGACGCAGTATATCTTCATGATTAAATATCCTTAGCGAATACATAGAACGACCACTATTTGGGCAATAAAATTAAGGAAAGTAGCATCATCACAGGCTACACCCCAAAATCCAATGTCCCAACTATGCTTGACAATCTATGCAAATTACTAGCTTAACAAATGTCGGACACGAAACATTCTTCTCGCGAGAGTAATGAGATTTCCTTCGAGACAGCTATAATATACAACAATCATTTCTGCTACTTCACCCCCAGTTACGACGGTTCTTGGACAGATTTTCGGGGTAAATTTTATCACAGGTCCACTGTCATTGTCGTAAAAATCTAATTCCTCAAGACCCCTCGTTCTAATCGGGCTAATTGTTAGCCTCAATCCCAGAACTTCGGCTAATAAAAAGGAAATCAATCTGGGCCTCAACAGGCGTGAACAGGAGATGTCTTGCCGTGGAATCTAACGTGTCTAGCGTGATTATCTTGTAGACGAAAGTATCTTTTCACTGACTCTTCATTTCCACTGATGACTGACGCTTTGTACCTTTTGATACCACAAGGAAAGTCACAAGCACACGTTCCTATTTGACATAGAGATACCACAGGGAACAAAAGCGTGCTTGTATTTTCTGGGTATCAATCTTATCTTTTGTTGTCAGGCATTTTGCGCTGATATTGTTAAAGTTCAAAGTATATTATATTTTTGTTGTTGTTATTTTCTCTAATTTCATACCACGTTCAGTAACAGAACACCGTTAAGAGTTATCACTTTTCATGAGCACGTGTATTAGGCTCTTAGAGGCTTATAGGTGTCTTTATAAAAGGCATCGTTTGAGAAAATAATGTCTTTTCAAAGTAATTGAAATAGAAAGTAACAACGGTAGCTAATAAAATTAGTGTTAAACTTAATGAAAGAAAGTTGAAAGACTACTACCATTACTACTACTGTGACTACTACTACTACTACTGCCTCTACTACTACTACTACTACTACAACTACTGCTACTACTACTACTACCACTACTACTACTACTACTGCTGCAACTACCATTACTGCTACCGCAACTACTACTACTACCACTACTTCTACTACTACTACTACCACTGCTACTACTAATACTAATACTACTAATACTGCTGCAACTACCATTACTGCTACCGCAACTACTACTACTACTACCACTACTTCTACTACTACTACTACCAATGCTGCTACTAATACTAATACTAATACTACTACCACCACTACTGCTACCGCCACCACTACTACTACTACTGCTACTGCCACTACTACTCCTACTACTATTACTACCACTACTACTACTGCCACTACTACTACTACTACTACCACTACCACTGCTACTGCCACTACTACTACTACTACTACCACTACTTCTGCTACTGCCACTACTACTGCTACTACTACTACCACTACCACTACTACTACTATTATTGCCACTACTACTACTGCTACCGCCACTACTACTATTACTACCCCAACTACTACTATTACTACTACTACTACTACTGCAACTACTACTACTACTGCCACTACTAATACTATACTACTGCNGTGACAACACTGAAAGAGTCTGTACACAAAGTTGACTCCAAGGATTTTACACCCGGTCACAGGTGGGCTCGATTCCATCACCTCGAGCTTGCTGGATCACTAGCCTGGCGCTTTAGCCAGTTCGAACTTACGTCCTATTTGTCATAACGAACTTTGCTTGTTTGATTGTTTTGCATCAACTTTGCATTCTTGAATTGTTCAGTTCGATTTTGGGCAACTGTAAATAATCAAGCCCGGACGGACTAACTAATGATTGATGTTGTGAGCACATTCCAGACTAAATACAGTAATACAGTGGTTGATGTCATGATCACCCACCCAGGAAACCATGCTTGTCATAAGAGACGACTAGCGGGATCGGGTGGTCAGGCTCGCTTACTTGGTTGACATTTGTCATCATATCAGTTGTGTAGATCGATGCTCTTGCTTTTAATGTCTGGATTGTCTGGTCCAGACACGATTAGTTATAGACCATACAGCTGGAATATTGTTGGGTACGGCGTTAAACAACAAACAAACCAAACAAAATCTTTACATAAGTACATTCAAGGGGACCCCAGTGTGGAGTCTGAGCCAGAATTGATTCCCAGATCATCTAAAGAGGTGACCGATCACAGGATTGACCAGATTCATCGTTCACAGGCTGCCGTCACATTACCTGAATATTGCTGAGGACAGTGCGGCGTAAAAACAACCTTGTTTGGGGTATGTACTACATATGCCAATTCGGAACCTCTCCTGTGATTATCTGAAATGAAACTTGGTCAAGTTTAACACCTACAGAAACCTATACTGTATGCCTCCATAAAGATATATTCGTCAAGCTGAAATGTAATCAAATTTGAATTATTTTTGAATAGAAAAACACATTATACTCGTCTATGCATAATGACGAGCTAATAAGAAAAGCCATTTATAAAGATCAATAATTGCTCAGTGTAAACATGTTTATGTCGACTAGTGGTTCACGTCTTATACATGACCGTCAATAATGGACATAATCCAACAATGGCCCAACATAATTCCAGCTAAACTGTTACATGTGCATTATGGCACCACGCTGATGTTACCTCCCCCGAGGGTAAAATATTTTCACGACCAATCAGATTTTCCTTAGTTAAAACCGACAATGAATAAACTCATTTTTTGTATATACCTGTGCCCTTTACGTTTGATTTTGACATGGGTATATCCACAATATCCTTGACCTACTGCTATGAGGACGCGTGTTTGTTAATTATAATGTCACATTAATTAACTTTTAGTTGTTATTGGTAACAAAAGTTTAAAGTGCTGAAAGTGGATTTGAACTCAGATCTTGGTTTTCACCTGTTAAGAGTAAGCTGAGGAGTTACCTCCCTTTTGTTTAGTGCTTCCGGTGTCTTCGATCAGATGCCGGGAGCTATGAAAAGATGGTGATGTGGCATGGCTTTTGCTGGAATTCTCTAGAACTGTATCATATCAGAGATGGTTGTTGAAGTGTATGTGGACGACTTTGGATCTACGCTCATCTGTCTGCCAACATTGATGTTTCAAGAGGCCTCGTCTACATTAAACTTTCAACAGCTGCCAACAAACTTCAATCAGTAGTTGCTATAGACATTTAGTAAATATTTTAGATTTGTGACCCAATTGCATTTGAAATCTGTACTGTCATTGATTGTAACCTTGTTTATCTTAATTCAATATAATTATAACGGAATATTATAGACTCATTTCATTTGTGTATTATTTCGCTAGTTTAAAGGGGACTCCCAACAACTACTGCTATACATTAATCTCACCTGTCTCAAACACAAAAGCGTGCGCGCGCGCACGCACGCACACACACATACATATGTGCATGAAATACGCACCACCATGTAATTTTACCAATTATGTTTTTGTCTGAAATGAATTCTGAACTCTTTCCAAAATATAACCTTTATAATTTGATAGAGCAAGCATTTAACATTTCAAAAACGAAAACATCATTTATATTACCATGTACTTTAATTAGGATAATTGCCTACATTTAAAACAGGTGTTTTTCTGTCTTAAAACAAGCTACCTTATTTTGAAAAATGAAAGTAATAATTGATTGTTATCTGGCCTATAAATTCGTTATTTATTGTGAATGGATCGAAGTTTGTGAACTAAGATTAAGGAAAAGGTACAGTCAAACTAAAAAACTTTATTTTTTTAAAATGCAGTAAAAGTTTTACAAACAAAAACAAACATATTTTAGCTGTAATTATCAGTATCCCGAAGGAGAAGTGTTTATTCATTACAATACACTCAAAATCATAAAAGATTATTCCAAAATCTTATTAATGTGGCCTTTTTAAATTTTTGTCAATTAGTAATCTAAATTGTTGGAAAAAGGTCTGAATCTTTGACATTCGGGTTCTCCCTGATTATGCATAATTAAAGCTTACTTCATGTGTAAATGTCATCTTGGTATATAAAAGAATTGCTATTTTTAGTCAAAACTTAATTTAATTTTGTAGTTTGAGCAGGAGAAGAATAGTTATTTGGGGTAAAATAACATTACACTTCATCAACATATTCTGCATCATAACTGTCAGTGGATAAAGCTTCTTTAACTACAGGTTGATTAAAAAGATGATTATACCCTATCTTTTCTGTAGCATCACATCTTATGCTCAAAATAGGATGGTGCCTAATTAATGCACGTGTGTATATACTCAATACAACAATTCAGTACTCACCTGGCGAAGATTCAGGATGTAGCCAGCAATCCCATTACTTAGTAACGTTCTAGCCAAGAGAATATTTGTCAACTCTGAACAAGCTATAGACGCAGTATATCTTCATGATTAAATATCCTTAGCGAATACATAGAACGACCACTATTTGGGCAATAAAATTAAGGAAAGTAGCATCATCACAGGCTACACCCCAAAATCCAATGTCCCAACTATGCTTGACAATCTATGCAAATTACTAGCTTAACAAATGTCGGACACGAAACATTCTTCTCGCGAGAGTAATGAGATTTCCTTCGAGACAGCTATAATATACAACAATCATTTCTGCTACTTCACCCCCAGTTACGACGGTTCTTGGACAGATTTTCGGGGTAAATTTTATCACAGGTCCACTGTCATTGTCGTAAAAATCTAATTCCTCAAGACCCCTCGTTCTAATCGGGCTAATTGTTAGCCTCAATCCCAGAACTTCGGCTAATAAAAAGGAAATCAATCTGGGCCTCAACAGGCGTGAACAGGAGATGTCTTGCCGTGGAATCTAACGTGTCTAGCGTGATTATCTTGTAGACGAAAGTATCTTTTCACTGACTCTTCATTTCCACTGATGACTGACGCTTTGTACCTTTTGATACCACAAGGAAAGTCACAAGCACACGTTCCTATTTGACATAGAGATACCACAGGGAACAAAAGCGTGCTTGTATTTTCTGGGTATCAATCTTATCTTTTGTTGTCAGGCATTTTGCGCTGATATTGTTAAAGTTCAAAGTATATTATATTTTTGTTGTTGTTATTTTCTCTAATTTCATACCACGTTCAGTAACAGAACACCGTTAAGAGTTATCACTTTTCATGAGCACGTGTATTAGGCTCTTAGAGGCTTATAGGTGTCTTTATAAAAGGCATCGTTTGAGAAAATAATGTCTTTTCAAAGTAATTGAAATAGAAAGTAACAACGGTAGCTAATAAAATTAGTGTTAAACTTAATGAAAGAAAGTTGAAAGACTACTACCATTACTACTACTGTGACTACTACTACTACTACTGCCTCTACTACTACTACTACTACTACAACTACTGCTACTACTACTACTACCACTACTACTACTACTACTGCTGCAACTACCATTACTGCTACCGCAACTACTACTACTACCACTACTTCTACTACTACTACTACCACTGCTACTACTAATACTAATACTACTAATACTGCTGCAACTACCATTACTGCTACCGCAACTACTACTACTACTACCACTACTTCTACTACTACTACTACCAATGCTGCTACTAATACTAATACTAATACTACTACCACCACTACTGCTACCGCCACCACTACTACTACTACTGCTACTGCCACTACTACTCCTACTACTATTACTACCACTACTACTACTGCCACTACTACTACTACTACTACCACTACCACTGCTACTGCCACTACTACTACTACTACTACCACTACTTCTGCTACTGCCACTACTACTGCTACTACTACTACCACTACCACTACTACTACTATTATTGCCACTACTACTACTGCTACCGCCACTACTACTATTACTACCCCAACTACTACTATTACTACTACTACTACTACTGCAACTACTACTACTACTGCCACTACTAATACTATACTACTGCTACTCTTAATATTAATACTGCCACTACTACTGCCACTACTACTACCACTGTCACCACTACTACTACTACTGCAACTACTACTACTACTACTGCAACTACTACTACTACTACTACTGCCACTACTACTACTACTACTTCTGCCACTACTACTACTACTACTACTACTACTGCCACTACTACTACTGCTGCTGGAGCCACTACTACTACTACTACTACTACTACTACTACTGCCACTACTACGTCCACTACTACTACTACTGCTACCACAGCTACTGAAACCGAAATATTTCAAACTGCGGCGTTAAAGAAATTCAACCACTGCCTGTCACACTCCGAAATGACTTCACATAATGTCTTCATTATGAGGGGACCCCAGTAGGTACCTCTTTAGATTACCCAATTAATGCAATGAAGTCTATTCCATATGCGTATTAGGAAAAGGGTGCCCATCCCCTAACCATCCCTCCACCGGCTACCGTGAGTCCAGCAATGTCTTTATGCTATAATATTGTGTCTGGAAGGTGCTGAACCGGCGTTGTGAATGATCTGTAATGTAATTAAAGCTCCCATCAGTTGTCAAAAAGATAGAACATCCCCTAAAACGCAGCTGTATAAACAGACTGTTTATATTACTGTGTAAAGGAATATCCGTTCAGCATATCCAGGAGACAATCAGATACCTGACATATAAGTTATTAACTGTCAAAAGTGATAACAGCGACCCCAGGCGGATGCTGATACTGGTCGCTGAACACAGGCCAAGTTCGCAGATGGCGAAGGGGAAAATAAAGTCGGGTTTCCTTGGTGATCGTTCTCTATGATGAATCATCTGACATTACTCGCCTTTTTTGGGGAAGAATTTCCAAAACGATCTGGTCACGTGAAGCCTAAACACAGGTGTTATATATTACGGGACTGTTTCGTTTGGTCTGGGTTACACATTGCTGTCAGTTGTTGATGAGTGCTGAAGGATGGGATTTTTAGCCCGGTGCGCTAGATGATTTAAAATAGTGAAAGCCAGTTCTGAAAACAAAGCTATCACACGTCACAATCTGTCTTTATGTGGCCTTTTGAGATCCCTTTTCTTATATAATATATGGCTGGAAGGTCAACTGGCTCTTTCGAGGAAGCGGTCTCAGGGCTCCCTCGAGAACACTATGGTGATTAATACCTTATTTACGATGCTCTTGGACCTCGGGTCGCTTTACAGTTCGGACATATCATTGATGTGTACTAGTTTGGTTCTCACGGTGCGATTCCAAGTAGACACGAAGACCAAAGTGAACGGTGTAGCATTAATTGGATTCGAACCTGAATCATCTGAACTCATCATCAATTTGACCTCCTGCTCACTTGTCTCCCTAGTGACTGAGACAGGTTAGATATATCATGTGAATTAATTTTTCTTTTTTCTTCATTTTAATGCCTCATAATTTCGAGAAACATTGCGATACAGACAGATAAAAAGATGTCCTTATAAAATCTTATAAAATAAGTCGTTGCAGTCTGAATGCTCCAATATCAAATATGATATTTTTAATCGTTCCACTGACAAAATGGCTCACGGAATGTCATACAAAACAGTTAAAGGCAGTAAAGGAATGTTGTTGGCCTTTGAAGCACATTTCACCTTACCTTCAACCTTATGACAGTACTCGTATAACTGACATCGCTGTGTGCACGATAATACTTGAGACTTTGACCCAACAAAGCAATGTTAGTGCTTCAGCTATCGTATGTCTGTGTTAAACGGAAGTTACACTGTTCTTGACAATGACATCACTTTGGGAGTTCTGTCAAATTTTCTTCACCCGCGGGAATTTCACAACATGTATTCAAAGCGATTAACACTTGTCGTTACCACCAAATTACGAAAAGTACATGTCTGAAATATTGTCTCACGAGCAGTAGGGTGAATGACTATCGTTAAAAGCATGTAACATAAAGTGAAAAGTGCCTTCAGAAAGTGATGCAAGTTTAATTGCCCTGCTCGATGTAAAGAGAATTGCAATTAGTCTAACGCTGAAGTCTCGGAACATTCCTCAATCCAGATCGATCCCAGCCAGTATTCTTGGGCCGTGCTTTGAGATCTAAACACGTGCACCATTATCTTAACGGTGCCAAAAAAATAACCGGGTTGAATTTTTTAGCACTTTGATATTGGGACCCGAGATTTAACAAGAGGACAATAATATATTCGATCTCCAGTCAAACAAGTTAGACGAACAGTGATTAAGCCAATGGGTTAATAACTAATCTCATCTTTGAGACAGATTATAGATTTGTTGACCAAATAGATGGTGCTGGCCACGATCGCTCGTTATGAAAGCCCTTTAATTCCGTAAACCTATGAGAAGAGGATTCAATGTCGGTAATATTTACACATTACAGTTTCCCTGACAGATAATCGCAGTTGGACGAGCTCTGCAATCTCTTACACTTTCCACCAGCCTGTCATTCCGAGCGTTAT
>VKKT01004617.1:15442-34959 GCA_008038995.1 Haliotis laevigata | reverse complement strand
AACCCCATTACCATCAGCAAAAAACCCCCAAAATAACCAAACAAACAAAAAACAAACCCCCCAAACCACGGAAAAACAACAACAAACAAAACAAAAAGCAAACAAATAACAACAAACAACCAAGTAAGAAAACATCAACAGTAACAACGAACAAAAACATTAAATATACGATGGACCACACTGAAATTTAAAGGGACAATTTTACCTCGTGGTAGACCCAATCATATACTTGAAAATTGTATCCTAAGCACACAAGATATGAAAAATATCATCAGTGATTTTTCTTTCTTGAGTGCACCTTGTAAACAATTATCTTTTCATCTGGTATCATACAATATCAAAAGTAGTAAGGAATGTACAATCGGCTCTGCCTTAAACAGCGATTTCTTGAATAAAAATATGGAAAGCTTTTTAATTGTGACCATGTCTTCAAAAGTCTTTTTGAAATGGGGTTAATGACAGGTGTTTGGGCAGGTGTCTTTTCTGCCACAACGAGGGAACACCCACATGCAAAGACAAGTTAATTATTCACATCAGAATAAGCGAAACCGTGGTGCAAATGTAAATTAGGATTTGGGAATCATCTTTTGGCGCTGCGCAGTCATGTTTAGGAATGACACCGACTAGGTCTTGCATCTTTAATCCTCGTCAAACCGCTTCTGTGCATGAATCGTATGACGCTCTTTGGAAGTTTGTATCTAATAGGTTGAGAAAGTGTATCTTTCAATAAATATTAATATGAAATAGAGAAGGTGGTTAGTCGTCTCTATTGTTTCCACCTCAGTGTGTCAATGAAGGGAAAGAACTGCAACTTCGGCGAATATTGTAACTACTAGTTGGTTAGTGTAGGCAGCATGACCTTAACTAAGACGTCACAGACTGCCCCAGTTTGATGAGGTCGTAAAATTGATTCACATTAAATCTGGCTCACTGGTTACACCTGTTTTGTGTTTTTTTTGCGCTTATTCAGTGTAGTTCTGTAACGCACAATGTGATTGATATAATATCAAGTCCGTACCAGACCGCCAAACGTTCCTAGCGGCAGAGCCTCGTTTTGAGATTTCCACGAGTTTCTGTTTGTCAGTGCTCGCAAGGAGCGTAGTGTTACAATATACAAGGGCTTAGATGTATCAAATAATACTGATTAATATTTATGCATCTAGTTAAATGAATTGGTCTCAAAATACTGGACTGGTTATTGTACTAAGTTGGGCAATAAGACGGAACCCAGTCAACAGGAAACGAGACTGTTGTGTAATCAATGTTTTGACGTGACTTTACAAAGAGCAGCATAGCAAATTACAAGATGTCACTTGAACCAGTCATAAAGGTGTCCTCCCATTTGTGAGAACTCCCAGTTGTGAGACACATTAATTAATGGTTCAGTGCACATAGGTTGTGTTTCCACATCCCTACAATGAAAGTGGGATCAGCCCAGTTACTGCAGAGTACCCACGGGATGACTAGATTAATGAAATAGATTGTCAAAGATTCTATTTACACAGAAGAAATAGTTCATTAAATATTTTATTTATTCAGAAGAATATGTAATTATGATAACACATTTCTATTGACTATTATGAAGTTTGAAAGTCATTTTGGTTTAAACATATTTTATTATTAGAAAAGTATAATACTTTATGGATAACAACTTCTTTATTTCTCATGATGCGACGTTTCAGTATAGCTTCTTATACCTTTGACAAGCAGTGTAAGTATATATAAATATATACAGATTACATCAAATACAACTATTCTCTAAGTAGTCATAATTAGATAGTTACAGTTGTCTGTGTCTAACAAGCCATTGTAGAAATATAAATCGATCATGAGAAGGTTGTTGAGTTAATTTAAGTACTTTCCTGAGAAAATTTGAAGCTTTGTGTCTTGATATAATCGTGGACGGATTCAACTATTTTCTGGTTTACACAAGGAGTAAATAAAGTTTCCGTTCAAAATTGTATCCGGGTTATAACGGGTAGTAGTTTCTTCCAAAGGCGCTGCATAGGCGTTTGAATACCACCCTCGTGAAATTTAACTCCCAGAAAAGCGTTACGCTCTAATACCAACGGCAGACCAGACAGTAAAGTCTTTAGACAGCAAGATTCCGCAATCTTGTAGTAGGTTATATGAATTTGGCGAACGGCTTCGCCCGCCCTGAAACGCAATGACTGCCATAAGAATGCTGAAATTATGAAAGTGTGATACTGAAGGATGTAATATATTGAAACCTCGCCACATTCTGGTAGTTTCCCAATGGAATGGCCATGAGGTACATCCAGATAGTAATAGTCATACTGAAATAATACTAATATGAATATGTCACAGGTTTATGCTTCGTCATGGATCATATTTTGATAGGAATGATATGAGCCCAAAATGACATTACTATTTTTTCACCATGATGGTTAATTGCTATGTGGTGCACACATAAACTCGTCAGACTGGTACAAAGGTGAATAAATACCTGTAGGTTATACTCACATTGTATGAGTTGCAAGGTACATGTGCCCCTAGGGATATCGGCTTATTCGCCAGTTCGCAAAGGAAATTAGATAAGCATTCATGGCTATAAATGTTTCGTCAAGGCACCTAGGGCTATTGAGAAGAAAAGCAACTGGATCAATCGATGTATATTGCATAACATGTTGTTAAGCAGAATAGTCACTATTGTTACTCCTGCTATATGCATCAACAACTCATACACTGATCAGATCAAATCTTGCGATTTCGGCTTAAGTTTTCAATAACATAACCTACGAGTTGAGTCGGAGTTTACAAAGACGTGTTGAGGTTTGTATGGCTCCTTTGCCTTGCTGGCGAGATTACACACCATCCTTGAAAAACCGGTTGGCGACGAGGGCTGGTGGCCATACGTGGGTGGATCAGGGGTTGGATGTAATTTGATAGTGGGTATTGAAGCATGGAAGAATAAAGTGGCAAGCCAAGGACAAATGGGTACATGCAGCTACGTACATAAACTGGTATTAAACGTATTGACTTTAGATGTGCAATGCACGGTCATGAATAGGCTTCCATCACAACACAAACATATTGTATCTGACGGAACATTTCTATATTCAGAATATGCTGAGGATTTACGGGTCTAAATTGATTTGAACATATTTATTACCAATAGAAGAATAAAACAAAACACGTAATGGGATACTTTCTTATCTCTGCATAACATTTTCATATCTACTACAGGGAGACCAGATAATTCTTTAATGAATTAACCTCTCAGACTACGATGTTTTAAAATAGTTCTATTGTTAGGATCTGGTTCCAATACAATAATGCAGTGGAGATGTGCGTTGTGTGTTGACAATGGCTTCTACGTTGCCGGTAACCTGTCAAACCAGTTATCACAACATGTTGTTTTGTAGACTACAGCACCCTATTAATGAACCAAGTATATCTGCGACGTGTAACGTAAGTGCAGAACATCCAGCGATCAATTAACACAAGAATAAACATCTTGACTTGTCAAACTTGTCGACATACCGTGGCGTCACGCCCGAAATTTTTACACCATGCTCTTCATGGGAGTGTAGCCCCAGCCGGCAGGATTTGTTTCATAACACCTCATAAGTGTGTATCCTATTCCTTATACTTCGCTTTTAATTAGCTGAGTACCTTAAATCTTCAGCTGTGCCTACAAAGCCACAGGCCATTAAACAGAAGTGTTTATTTAAAGCAAGATAGAATAATAGTAAGCTCCGCCTGCAGAACGCCCATGACCACCCGACTGTACGCTTGTGCAATTGAAAACCTGTTGTTAACCAACAAGACTGGGAGCGCTGGGTAGGACTCACGAAAAGACCCGGTCTACCTGTTCAGCCCTGGCTGTGTCCGTGACGGTGGGTTGATACCTAAAGGACTGTGTGGTGTGGGTGTGGTGAGATCTAGGTGGATAGGAAACGCACCCCGTGATCGCATCAGTTTCGGACGGTAAGCTCTGAGATTTCTTAGATATTGTGTCTCTGTATCACTTACTTATCTTGTACACGTGACGAATACATATTTTTTCATGACTGTATTTTAGGACAGTTGTTGTGGTATGTAAATAGATTTGTTGTTGTTTTCTGCAGAGTGTATGATCAACTGATATATTGTGCGGTATATCAGTCACGAAATCGTACATACTTTTGTAGAAAGAGTAATATATGTGTGTATATATTTATGAGCATGGCAACTTTTATCAGCTATTATGGGTAGTTTCAGCATTAAAGCATATATCAATGTCTCGGTACATCACCGACGCTTACCGACGTCGGATCAAATTGAAATATTCTACATATTACAACGAATCTGTTCTATGTCCTGAGTTGATTGAAACAACCCGGGGGCAGAGATAAATATTTTATGCGCATGCCGTATATGATTTTTATGATTTTTACAAATTCTTACACAGACTTGACCTACTTCAAACATGCATCAGTTATTAAATATCAGAAAGTAGATACCAGCTAACTGCTACAAGGAATGTATGAAGTAAATACGGTGTTATATATGGGTAATAGATGAATAGTATCATTGTTTCTCTCTTAGTCGTTTGTCATTTTAATACATTTCCTTGGCTGGTCATAACCAAATTTAATAATTTCTTACTGTATTGTCTAAGCCATTGCAACTTCTTTAAGTGGAATTATTTAGAGGTTGGAGAGTAATATACAGACAACTTTATGAATGAACACTTTCTTTATTCAGTTGATGCGACGTTTCGACACAGTATCACACTCGCTTGACAACGATACAAGAATCTGTATCGAAACGTCGCATCACCCAAGCATATACTACCCATCAAACGTTTAGGCTCACTTAAAGCACTCACTATGTGTTATGCATATATGTATGGTTACATCGAAGATGAATTTCTCCACTAACTTTGGGGAACCAACTGCAAACTTTATGCAGATGAATTGCACGAGGGTCATGCATTAAATTGCGAAAGGTCATGTGCAAATATTGGGAACAGCTGTGTTATGGTGTAACATTTCGTTAAAAAACCGCCAATTTTCACTCAGTTTCATCATTTTTTTAACCCATGACAATAATATTTTCAACGTAACCAATTTGTTTTACAATACATCGGTTCATGTGAAAGCAGTACCTTTAAACAGTATGGAAAATGTTGCAAAATCTAGTTTAGGAGAGTTGACTTAAGTAAGTGGCTACATTTACACTAGTGAGTCTAGACTTTTGATGGGGAGTATAAAAGTTGTTTGTCCATGAAGTTTGTCCTTATATAAGCCATTGCAAGCGACATAAGTGGACAATGTAATTGTTTTCTTCCACTGCCTTTTTGCCATGTGTTTGCGGAGACACGCTCTTCGTGTTGTTTCCATATCATGCAACCTGCAGATCAACTTCGGGAATTCTATAATAAGAACATTATCAGATCTGTGACGGATGAGATAGTTTAGTACTTGTGTCAGCGTTAAGGCTCATACTTGAGTTTAATTGATAATCGTGTCAGCTATCTCACTGTTTGAAACAATTTCAGCATGGCTAAACAATTTCACAATTCCAAACTAATTCAAATGGTTTCTGTGGCATAACGCCTCGCTGGCTCTCGATGACACACATACTACAACAGATACCTTGACCAGGACTACCGATCTATTCAATCGCCTCGTACGACATGCTCAGAATGTAAAGACCAGTTTTACCTGAATTCTAACAGAGAAAAAAATATTCAATATGTATTGTAAAATTGTATTTGTTGATGTAGCTGCGTAATAGGTCAACTTGGTTATGGTTTTTTGCCTCCCCACAGTGGTAGCGATTGGTGCTACCTTTGACCATTGTTAGACAGGACACTTTCTTAAGCAAAGGTTTCTGTTAAAGTGGTCACAAACGAACTATGATGGACTCTCATTGGGGATTCCCAGAGATAACGGGCCCACATCAAACAATGATGAACTCTCATTGGAGATTCTCCGAGAGAACAGGTCCCCAACAACCAATGCTGGACTCTCATTGAGTTTTTCCCGAGAGAACTGGTCTCCAACAACCTATACTGGACGCTTATTGGGGATTCCCCGAGAGAACTGGTCTCCAACAACCTATACTGGACTCTTATTGGGGATTCCTCGAGAGAACTGGTCTCCAACAACCTATATTGGACTCTCAGTGAGAATTCCCCGAGAGAACTGGTCTCCAACCACCTATAGTGGACTCTCAGTGAGGATTCCCCGAGAGAACTGGTCTCCAGCAACCTATACTGGACTCTCAGTGAGGATTCCCAGAGAGAACTGGTCTCCAACAACCAATGCTGGACTCTCATTGAGGATTCCCCGAGAGGACAGGTCTCCAACAACCTATAGTGGACTTTCATTGAGGATTCCCTGAGAGAACAGGTCCCCAACAACCAATGCTGGACTCTCATTGAGTTTTTCCCGAGAGAAGTGGTCTCCAACAACCAATGCTTGACTCTCATTGAGGATTCCCCGAGAGAACTGGTCTCCAACAACCTATAGTGGACTCTCATTGAAGATTCCTCGAGAGAACTCGTCTTCAATAACCAATGCTTGACTCTCATTGGGGATTTCCCGAGAGAACTGGTCTCCAACAAACTAACCCGTATGAGGATTCCCGATCAGAACTTGCTAGCTATTCTCGAAACGTTGGTAGCCCTACGATCTTCTTAAGCCCATTCTTAACTCATTTTCTATGATCAAAGTAAAGAATTCTTAGGGCTACGAACGTTTCGAGAATAAGGGCCCTGATCTTTAGTAATCTAGGATGGTCGTAAGAGGTGACCATATCGATCGTGAGTCTTCCTTCTTACTTAGTTGCTTGACGCATCGTACGCCGATGTCGTTGATTGTTGCTCTCAATCACTGGATCTTCTAGTCCAGACTCGACCATTGACGTATAGTCGGAATATTACAGAGAGCGAACACCAAACAAACAACTACAGGGGCGGGATCATTTGAACCATTTAATGCAATATTTATTTGTAAATATATGAACCCTGCATTGGGAGTGGTTGAGGTATTGTGCTTAAATGTGTATGCGTTCAGCCTTATGTCTGAACAATAACATAAGAGATCATTTCATTTCCTTAACGAGCAGTCAGTGTCGTGTTGAGACAACTGTATATCTAACCTTGGCTGAATAACACATACAAAACTCTTTCTACTATCCTACTGCAGTAGAATGCATAAACTTCACATGTCCAATGCTGAGTGCGGCGTAAAACAAAAAAAACCCAAAACAAACCAAAACCCTCCTGCTCGCAAATTGTTCACTGGAAATTCTCTATTAAGCAGTAAAAAAGCATATTTTATCATTTCATACACTGAAGCAATGCATATAATGTTTTGTAAATAATGTATTTTCCTACATATGATCTTTGGATTCACCTCTGGAGCAAATGAATACATTCACCTAATCATTCACATGTCCGACTGAGCACGGGCGTCGTTTCTATACATAAAACAATGTTATTACAATGTCAAAAATAACCTTTTGCAACTGACACTATTCCTCGTTTGGGTTGAAAGTTTTAAAAAGACCCACTATTAAATCATACAATCCTCTCTGCTAAACTAACACATTTACATTTGCACTCTGAATAAAATGTATCCAAAATTGAATTATTTGTGAAAGGTTTGAAAAGATACCTTCGAAGTTGAAAAAAATACTTCCAACAGAAATAATGATTTTGATATGTTTCTTTAAAAAATGGTCTCAAGTATTCCCAGTTTGTTTAACCCGACGACGTCTGTTTACTTTAGCCAAACCGGTTAATCAAAAGAAATAATTATTTTGATAAAAATGTTTATGAAAATGGTCACCATTATTCCCGGTTATTTAGCCCGATGACTTCGGTTTTAAAGCATATTTTCCAGCATGTGTTTCGTTCTCATCTTTAAAAAGCTTGTTATTGCACGATTGATGCTCGTGGATATATTTCATCATGGCCTTGAGCATGAAGTCCTATTTCAATATGGTAACTTATCATTTGTAGTATAACTGCCACGGGGCTTGTAAGCGAAGACGATTAATGTGTCACCATGAGTTTTCAATTTCTAATGAAATATTTTATGAACGTTATTATTATTCGAACCAGAGCCTTCAGCGCGACGAGCGATGCTAGGCTACCTCGCCACCCGCTTATGTTAATTTTTGATGCCTTAGTAAACATGCCCATCTCAAGAAATTGCAGACAAGTTGATATGCACCTCTGAATCGCAGAAGCAATCTATTGTTCCTGGCAAAATTGTTACGGAATCTTTTTCAACGTCAGAAATATATATTGACGAAGACATGGTTGAGATATATAACTTAATCTTGCTTCATGTCTCGCGGATGACCTTCATATAGAGTAAATTTCAGAATGGCCTAGTGTTAAGCCCGCCCATCAAGTGAAAGACTATTCATCTATCATGGCTGAGTGTGGAATCACGAGAAAAAAAAATAGAATAAACCATTACATATTTTCTTGCGCAAATTAGTTGCCATGTTTCTAATCAGTAATATAACATTACGCCAGAGTGAGACCTTGTCGAACCGGTTTGCAATTAGCCCTCTTGTTACCAGCAAGGGGTGTATCTGCAAATCCCATATTGTCAGATTAATCCTGGTGTTGAACACTACACAATAGGTTTGCAATTACCAAGGGTTCTTTTAATCTCTGTGACAATGGGTCTGAACCCTTGATGTCTATGTGCCTGCTCAGGCGATCAGTACATACAGAGCTGTCTATTTCCGACCGGTCCTGCCGGTCGAAGGTGTATCTGACAACAATGGCCAAACAGTAGTGGGTAGGGTTCCTAGAAAATACTTATCGAGGTATTCATTCGTTGCATGTTTTCTATTGCATAATCGTGAAATGATGCTGACATATGATTGGTGATCCCGAGGTTATCGTGAATGGTTCCAGTATTTATTATCCAGTTTGGTAGTGGCTGCCTGTGCATCATTAAGCATTTGTGCAAGGGATTTCACTGACAGCATCAAAGTTCAGAGTTGGCTTAGAGCATTCCAGTATCTCCATCTTTGGGGTATGTTACTATCAATTCATGGTTTGCATTTTCCACATGCACTAGTACTTGCATCTAAGTTATTTGCTAGCATAGTTTCATCGTATGATGGTTGTATCTTGCATTAGTTTATACGCAGTTTCAGTTGACTGCGACAATTTCATCGTATGGTGGTTGTATCTTGCATTAGTTTATAGGCAGTTTAAGTTGACTGCGACAATTTCATCGAATGATGGTTGTGTCTTGCATTAGTTTATACGCAGTTTAAGTTGACTGCGACAATTTCATCGAATGATGGTTCTATCTTGCATTAGTTTATACGCAGTTTAAAATGACTGCGACAATTTCATCGAATGATGGTTGTGTCTTGCATTAGTTTATACGCAGTTTAAGTTGACTGCGACAATTTCATCGTATGATGGTTGTATCTTGCATTAGTTTATAGGCAGGTTAAGTTGACTGCGACAATTTTATCGAATGATGGTTGTGCCTTGCATTAGTATGTACGCAGTTTAAGTTGACTGCGACAATTTCATCGTATGATGGTTGTATATTGCATTAATATGTACGCAGTTTAAGTTGACTGCGACAATTTCATCGTATGATGGTTGTGTCTTGCATTAGTTTATACACAGTTATGTTGAATGACTATTCCAGAGTGAGCTACTTACTTTATATACACTTTCATATGTACAGGTGAGTTTGTAGATGAGTATATTAGACTGAGATAGATACTGCATATACACTTGGAGATGTACAGGTGAGGGTAATGATTATATCAATGTGAGATAGTTACTTTATATACAACAGGATATGTATAAGTAAGTGTGTAAATGATTATATCAGCGTGAGAAAGTTACTTTCTACACAACAGGATATTTATAAGTTTGTGTGTAAATGATTATATCAGTGTGAGATAGTTACTTTATACACAACAGGGTATGTATAAGTTTGTTTGTAAATGATTATATCAGACTGAGATAGTTACTTTATATACAACATGATATGTATAAGTTAGTTTGTAAATGATTATATCAGAGTGAGATAGTTACTTTATACACTACAGCGTATGTGTAAGTTAGTGTGTAAATGATTATATTAGTGTGAGAGAGTCACTTATATACAACAGGATATGTATAAGTAAGTGTGTAAATGATTATATCAGTTTGAGATAGTTAATATATATACAACAGGATATGTATAAGTTAGTTTGTAAATGATTATATCAGAGTGAGATCGTTACTTTATACACAACAGGGTATGTATAAGTAAGTGTGTAAATGATTATATCAGAGTCAGATAGTTACTTTATACACAACAGGATATGTATAAGTTAGTGTGTAAATGATTATATCAGTTTGAGATAGTTACTTTATACACAACAGGGTATGTGTAAGTTAGTGTGTAAATGATTATATAAGCGTGAGATAGTTACTTATACACAACAGGATATGTATAAGTAAGTGTGTAAATGATTATATCAGTTTGAGATAGTTACTTTATATACAACAGGATATGTATAGGTTAGTTTGTAAATGATTATATCAGAGTGAGATAGTTACTTTATATACAACAGGATATGTATAAGCTTTTGTGTAAATGATTATATCAGAGTGAGATAGTTGCTTTATACACAACAGGATATGTATAAGGTACTGTGTAAATGAATATATCAGAGTGAGATAGTTACTTTATATACAATAGGGTACGTATAAGTTTGCGAGTAAATGATTATATCAGAGTCAGATAGTTACTTTATATACAACAGGGTATGTATAAGTAAGTGTGTAAATGATTATATCAGTGTGAGATAGTTACTTTATATACAACAGGATATGCACATGCTTGTGTGTAAATGATTATATCAGAGTGAGATAGTTGCTTTATACACAACAGGGTATGTATAAGTTTGTGTCAATGATTATATCAGAGTGAGATAGTTGCTTTATATACAGCAGGGTATGTATAAGGTACTGTGTAAATGATTATATCAGAGTCAGATAGTTGCTTTATACACAACAGGATGTGTATAAGTTAGTGTGTAAATGATTATATCAGAATGAGATGCTTGCTTTATATACAGCAAGGTAAGTATGAGTTAGTGTGTAAATGATTATATTAGAGTGAGATAGTTGCTTTATACACAACAGGATATGTATAAGTTAGTGTGTAAATGATTGTATCAGAGTGAGATAGTTACTTTATATACACCAGGGTATGTATAAGTAAGTGTGTAAATGATTATATCAGTGTGAGATAGTTACTTTATATACAACAGGATATGCATAAGTTAGTGTGTAAATGATTATATCAGAGTGAGATAGTTACTTTATATACAACAGGGTATGTATAAGTTAGTGTGTAAATGATAATATCAGTGTGAGATAGTTACTTTATACACAACAGGTGTATGTACAGGTGAGCGTGAAAATGTTTAAACCAGAGTGAGATTGTTAGTTTTTAAAAAAAAGGATATGTACGAGTGGGTGTTTAACAGATTATATCGACTGAAGACGTATACTTCAAACATACCCCAAAGTATATCACAAGTTATATTTACCATTAATAGAAGATATTGAATCACATTTGCAATTTTACACATTTTTCACTATATATCAGTGTTTTGAATTATATTTAGTCATACTAGTTACCCATTTAACATAGCATCTAGATGAAGGTGTTTCTGTTCAGATGAACCTATAATGCATGATGTTGCTACTTGTATTCATGGGTATAAGTCAACCATACCTGGTACACGGATGTAATGTATTCCTTTGTTTCAGGGTGCTGAGTGACGATGTGCAAGACAATGTTGTTACCGTTGCTGTGTGTGGTTCTCTGCTGTATCACCCCGTCACAGCAGCAATCGCCAGGTAACTGTGCATTTGACTTTTTTCAATATGCATGCATTATTCATGGATACGTTTGGAATTTAATGCATCTTGTATTGGCGGTTTCCTATTTGTTCTAGTCACGCTTCAATTTCCATTATACTACCCCCGGCTTTTTTTATTGGAAAGCCAATGTTTCAATCCATTGATATGCAATGCCCATTCTAGAATAATGGTATTGCTATTAATAATTATAAATGATAACCCCTGGGTAATGCAGAAGGCTGCAGTGTTGTGGAGTTATTCTCCGGAAAGGTCTTGGTGGGTTCGACTAGGCAGCGTTTCTTGGGAGAAGTCCCATTCGCTGTCTGGGCAGCGTGTAGAGGGGGCAAAGAACCTGAGCTGATGATGAGCCTTCCCAGCCTGACTGTGCCAGGATCACCTGAACCCTCTCTGCTGCATTTTCATCTTAATCTGTAAAACTAAATAATAAAGTAGCACTCAACTGACGTATTTATTTTCACCAGGTTTTCAGCTGGACCCTGCTGACGCCAACAGTACCGTGGGAGGTTTTGCCTACTTCCAGCTGTTATTAACAGATGGAACCCAGGGAGATGGTAGATGGTTTAAAAACGGTGTACCATTGACCTCAACTCCCGGAAGGATATTCATAACGGTTGCGGACTCCGTAAGGCAAATCGTCATACAGAACATCGAGGCTGCAGACGCTGGAACCTACACATTTCGTGTGAATACCCTCCAGGTATCAGCCAGTCTTATTGTAACTGGTAAGCTTTATAATTTTCTTAGACAATAAAGGGTATGATTTACAATGTTCTGTGAGTGAGTGAGCGCGTGCGTGAGTGAATGCGTGAGTGATCGAGCGAGTGACACATAAATTGGCGTAGGACCAATACTATTCATACAGTTACATACAGTACATACTTTCTCGCACATGACCGAGGATTCGAACCCGACCCTTCAAGTCGATAAGGAAACGTCTGTTTCATTTGTTCCATGTTTTCAATCACCAAGGTCCAGTCAACGATGAGGATATAAGATGTAACTCAAGGCAAATGTAAGGTGAAATGTGCCAACTATTCTTACGTTTGCAATATAACTGTGTCTGACACATACTGGCACACTGTTTGATGTCCAGGCTTCATGTATTTCCACCGTAGTTGTACTAATGATCGGAATTTCACATCAGCCATTTGCATAATTAATCGGTGCAGTAATGCACAAATACAAGTCATGACAAGATATTAGTTGACACAGGATTTCAGTAATCGATGTAAACAAGAGTGTGAGTGAGTTTAGTGTTACGCCGCTTCAGCGATGTTACAGAAAAAGCACGTATTCTACCCATGTGGGGAATCGAACCCAGGTCCTCTGAGCAAACACTTTACTCACTAGGCTACCCCACCCCACCGATACAAACAAGTAGATTATTAAACAGCTTCAGTGAGAATGCAAGTTAAACTTTTCAATATTTTGCACAGTTTTCACGCAATGATCTGTTTCAGGGGTCGCAACACTCTCTATCCAGTCTGGACTACAGAACCTGAATGTAGCATCGGGAACATCAGCGACCTTCCAGGCAACACTTTCCCAAGCTAATATCAACAATGGCATATGGACCAGGAATGGACAACAGCTAACCAACTCTAACAAGTATCAGATCTCAGTGACTGGACAAACACAACGTTTGGTAATCACAGGCGTCACGTCATCTGATGCAGGACAATACACCTACCAGGTTGGGTCTCAGACAACTACGGGAACACTGACAGTGCAAACAGGTATGAAGATATCTATCTCCTTATGTACAGCTCATGAGAATTAGCATTCTGTTGTGAGTCAAACACTTATAAGCTGTTTATGGATTTAGATAAATGATCCTGAATTCTCCCTGAACAGCTACAAAAGAGTAGAAAACTAAAATCCAACTTTTAGAAAAGACCAAGCGCTGTTTTACTTTGTGGAGAGTATTATTGAAACTGAAGGGATATTATCATTTGTTCAGGTCATGTTGTTAGCGTTTATGTTTGTCAAAAAGAGATCAGTCCCACAATTGTGTCATAAACTTGGAACCTTAACATAAAACACACACACAATATTAACACAAACCCGAACATTCAGGTTAAAAAATGCCAACATTTGGGATGACTGTGAAAATAATTTAATCACAAGGCAAATGTAACATGTGTGTTCAAGATCACCACAAAAACAACACAAGTCTTTCTTTGCGTTGAAGCTATTGATGCGAGTAATCCTTGAGATAATGCTCATCCATTTCATTCTGTGTACTAGTTTTCATTCAGTTAATGATTCGAGTGACGTTGCCTCGGAAACATGACATGTGTCAACGAGATTATCAAACCTGCTCAGGACATTTGATATCAATCAAGCATTCGGGTTCATTGTTACTGATTATAAGCAGTAAAAACGATTTAACTTCGAACTCATTCTGTTCGCGTTGACCAATCCCATTTTCGCTATCACACGTTAGGGGCTGCTGACACAAATGAGTGCAATCCAAGTAACAGTGGGAATAACGTCCTTGTGAAACTGCATTTATCACGGTGTGGCAGGAATGGCTAGAAAGTCATAAACCTCTATTGCTTTGGTGAGCCCCATGAGCACAGATACGGTTCTGGCAAACCAAGGATCACAGTCATTGTGATCTGAATTCGATTCCCAAAATGACTAGATCCTGGCACAGGGAATCATATCGTATTTAAACCGACAGATACGTCCCCCAATTAACAAATACGGATCTCTAAACATCTTTATTAAATACTGTTACTACTACTGTGAGCATGAATATATAATATTTTCCAACTACAGCGTTGAGCATACTCACTCAACTACAGAACCGGAATGTAGTATCGGGAGCAACAGTGACCTTCGAGGCAACACTTTCACAAGCTAATATCAATAACGGAAGATGGATCAGGAATGGACAACCGCTACCCAACTCTAACAAGTATCAGATCTCAGTGATTGGACAAACACAACGTTTGATAATCACAGACGCTACGACATCTGATGCTGGACAATATGCCTACCAGGTTGAGTCTCTGACAACTGCGGGAATACTGACAGTGCAATCAGGTATGAATATATCTGTCTCCCTATGTACACTCGTGAAAATTAACATTCTGTTGTGAGTCAAACACTTTGGCTTACGTATTTAGACAAATGGTCCTGAATTCTCTCTGAATAGCTATAAAACACTATGAAACTAAAATCCAACTTTTAGAAATGACCTGCCAGGCTTTGTTTTACTTTCTCGAGAGTATTATTGAAGCTGAAGGGATATTATATTTTTTGTTCAGATCATGTTGTTGTGGTGATTTGTTTGGATTTTTTATTGTCAAAACGAGATCCCACAATTATTTCATACGCTTGGAAACGTTAAATTAAACCATACACACAATATGAACACGAACCCGAGCATTCAGTTTATAATATGACAACATCGCAGATGTAAGCATTCGGGTTCATTGTTACTAAATATGATCATGTAACATGATTAAACTTTGCACACATTCTGTTCGTGTTGACCAATCCCATTTTTGATATCACACGATATGAGCTGCTAACACAATATAGTGCAATGCTACGTAACGTGGAACAGTAGTAATATCGGCCGTGTAAAACTACCTATAACCCGGTGTGACGGGAAGGGCTGGGGTGTTACAAGTCGTAAACCTCTATTGCTTTAATGATGCGGTGCTGACAACCCAAGGATCACAGTCATTGAGGATGGAGCTCGATCCCCAATCTGACTAGATCCTGGCACAGGGAATCATGTCGTATTTAAACCAACAGATACGTCCCCCAATTAACAAATATGAATCTCTAAACATCTTTATTCCATACTGTTACGACAACCGTGAGCATGAATATATAATTTTGTCATCAACAGCGTTAAGCATACTCACTGGACTACAGAACCTGAATGTAGCACTGGGGGCAACAGTGACCTTCCAGGCAACACTTTCACAAGCTAATATCAACAACGGCAGATGGATCAGGAATGGACAACAGCTACCCAACTCTAACAAGTATCAGATCTCAGTGACTGGACAAATACAACGTTTGATAATCACAGGCGTCACGTCATCTGATGCTGGAAATTACGCCTACCAGGTTGGGTCTCTGACAAGTACGGGAACACTGACATTGCAAACAGGTAAGAATATGTCTGTCTCAGAAGAATAGAAGAAAACTAAAATCAAACTTTTAGAAATGATCTGTCAGGTTTTGTTTTCATTTCTGGAGAGTGTTGTGGAAACTGAAGGAATATTGACATTTGGTCAGGTCATGTTGCTGTGTGTTTTGTCAAAGAGACACCAGTACCACAATTGTTTCATACACTTGTACGTTTACCATAAATCACACCACACATGCACAATGTAAACACAAACCCGAACATTCAGGTTGAAATGTTCGGTGATGACTGTGAAAGAGAAAATTTAATTATTAGGCAATTGTGACATCTGTGTGCAAGATCGACACAGAAATAGACAAAAAGTCTTTATTTGCGTTGAGATTATTAAAGCAAGCAATCTTTGAGATAATGATCATCCATTTTATTCTGTGAATTAGTTTCCCTTTGGTTTATGATTCCAATGACGATGCATTGGAAACAAATCATGTGTCGCCGATATTATAGACTCTCCAAAATATGTTTCACATAAACACTATCTTGGAATTAAGCATTCGTGTTCATTGTTACTGAATATACTTACTTACTGAGGCCTGACCCCTCGTGGGGAATAGGCCGTCAACTACAGCTCTCTAGATCCCCCTGCCCGGGGCTTTCCTCTCCAGCTTTTTCCAAACGAATCCACTTTTCTTAACGGGGGTGGGGGTGGGGTGATTCTTCTGAGGCAGCTGTTGATGAGTGAGTGCACTCTGCTGATGGTCAGTTGTGTGGTCCTCCATGTCTCTTCTCCGTATTGTAGGACTGACATTGGAATTAAACAGCCTGAGCTTGGTGCTTGTTGTGATGGTCTTGGTTCTCCAAATGTTTCTATGCTGTATATACGCTGCCCCTGCTTTTCCAGTACTTGCCCTTACATCAGCATCTGTTCCGCCTTGCTTGTCCAAAGTACTACCCAGATAGGTGTAGGTGTCTATTTCCCCTCGAGTAATGTTTGCTAGTGTGATTGGGTCAGTTAAGCTTGCATGAACTTTTAGGATCTTGGTCTTTCCCTGGAGGATATTCAGGCCCACGTCTTGAGAAATGTTGTTTAGCTCATTGGTCTTGTCTTGCATTCGGTGTCGACTGTGGGCGAGTAAGACAAGGTCATCGGCAAAGTCAAGGTGATCCAGCTGTTTCCACATTGTACATTCTATTCCATTTTTCTGTGTGATGTTGTCTGTCTGTCTGTCTTATTACCCAGTCTATTGCAAGAAGGAGGAGGAACGGTGATGGCAGGCAGTCTACCTCCTATTCTGACTTGAAAGCTTTGGTTGACTTGTCCTCAGTAGATCACTTTACAAGATGTTGTTTCAAACGAGTCATTTATGATGTTCACTATTTTAGGTGGTATTCCGTAGTATCTGGGTAGTTTCCACAGTGTATCTCTGTCCAAGCTGTCGAAGGCTTTCTCATAGTCGACAAAGTTGGGAGATCTGTTCTATTCTAGTGACTGTTCCATGATGATTCGGAGTGTGTCTATTTGGTCTGTGCATGATCTGTTCTGGCGAAAGCCAACTTGATTGTCTCTAAGAGTGGAATCTACTTTGTTTTCCATTTGTGCCAGGAGGATTCTGTTGAATATCTTTCCAGGGACTGAGAGCAGTGTTATTCCCCTGTGGTTGGCACATTGGCTGAGGTCTCCTTTTCTTTGCTGTCTTGATAAGGTAACCTTCCTTCCAATCTGTTGCTACCGTTTCTTCTTCCCATATTTTAGCGAATAAGGCATGTAGTATCTCTGATGTTGTTTCCGACTCTGCTTTAAGTGCATCTGCTGATATGTTGTCTGGGCCTGAAGCGTTTCCAATCTCCAGGTGATTTATAGCCTTTCTGATCTCCTGCTTTGAAGGTGTCCTGCATGCAGTCAATACCCAAACCCCTCACCGCTTGCCCAGTGTTCAAAATGCTCTGTCAAGCTGTTTAGCTGTTGTTCTGTTCCGCTGATGGTGTTTCCATCCTTATGTTTCTGGTTTGCTATACTTGCCGGGCAGTTTCTTTGCTGTGTCGTACAGTGGTTTCATGTTGCCCTTAGCGGCTGCCTCCTCTGCCTCTTCAGCAAGGCTGTTGATGCACTTTCTTTTATCTGTTCTTGCACTCCTTTTCACTTTCTTGTTTGCCTTGGCGAAGTTGTTATTTACCCTTGCTTTATCCATTCTTTCCGACTGTTGTTCACTGCTGCCTTCATTTTCTTTCTACATTGGATTGTGTTGAGCATCTTTGTTGATATCTGTTGACATCCAATCTTTTTGCTGTTGCTTTTTTTAATCCAACCACTTCCTGACAGTTTGTGTTCAAGATATATTTTGTATTCTACTGCAGATTTTCAAAACTTTGATCTTCCTTCCCTAGGCATTTAAGCACTTGAAACCACTCTGCAGTGCGAATGGTTATCTTTTCTGTACCTCCTTCAACAGATTGACATTGTGCGTCCTTCTATTTCTTCCCTTCTCCATCCAGCTCTTCTTCAATCTCAATTTATGTGCTGGTCTTTCGGGTGTCCAGAGTAGAGCACTGATGATAAGCTGGTCTGTCCTGATTGTATCCATCTTGTCGCGCTGATTCCTAATATAATGAGGTTGAAGTTCTTCATTTCTGCTAGAACGTGGGCAGATTCTCCTGTCTTGAAAATGGTCCTCACATTCCATGTTTCTAAGTTGATGGTTCTGGACGATGGAAGCGTTGTCGACTTTGTGGCTTCCGTGTGTTTCCGACTTTCACCACGAGATGTCGTGATAATTCTTGCTGAAGACATTGATATTGAGTTTCCTTTGTTGTAGTTGACGTTTCTGTAGCTAAGTGTTGTTTTACGGGGTGGGGGTGCTGGCCACACGCCAAATCCTCCTCCTTTGACCGGGCTTGGGGCCGGCCTTGTCGGAGTTTGTTACTCAATATAAACAGGTAAAATGGCTATTCTTTGTACTTCTTCTGTTCGTGTTGACCATTCCAATGTTTCGCTTTCACACGATATGAGCTGCTAACACAATCTGGTGCAATCCTAACTTGCTAAATAACAGGGGAAATAACGCCCCTGTGAAACTACTTATAGTTTGTCAAAACGAGATCAGTCCCACATTTGTTTCACACACTTGGAAACCTTAAATCAAACTACACACACAATATGAATACAAACACGAGCATTCAGTTTAAAATATGCCAACATCTGGGATAACTCTGAAAGCGCAATTTAATCACCAGGCAAATGTGAAATCTGTGCACGATGAATAGCAACTTTGTACTCATTCTGTTCTTGTTGACCATTCCCATTTTCGCTATCACACGACATGAGCTGTGAACAGAATTTAGTGCAATGCTAAGTAACGGGGACAAGGGAAATAGCGTTCTTGTGAAACTACTTATTACGGTGTGACAGGAATGTCTGGATTGTTTCACAAATACGGAGTTGTTAACATTCATATTCAACAATATTTCTTACACACCCGTGGGTGAGAAACCCATGTGAGAAAACTGGTATCACACATA
>VKKT01004614.1:30419-40954 GCA_008038995.1 Haliotis laevigata | reverse complement strand
GAGTGAGTGAGTGAGTGAGTGTGAGTTGGGTTTTACGCTGCTCTTGGTAATATTCCAGCAATATCACGGATGGGAACACCAGAAATGCGCTTCACACATTGTACCCATGTGGGGAATCAAACCCGGGCCTTCGGCTTGACAAGCAAACACTTGAACCACTGGGTTAACATTCCCACCCAACCTTATATTCTTTAAGAATGGATTGATGGATTGTACATATATTGGCTGAATTGACATTTAATCTCAGAAATGTAGTCGTCTTACTTTTCTGCAAAACAAATCCCAGAACAACCCTAGAGCAGAGGCACTGAATAAAAGGCATTAACAAGAACATGACTGAGACCCCAGTCTCATGTAACATCAGATGTGTCGGAAGTGGCAGGGATTGGCTGAAACACAGGTTACTCTTTGTCGAGTAACGTTACACGTCAAGAAGCATTTCAGTTTAAATTCAATTTAAACAGGAGTCTTATCTGATTACATTATGCAGGTCCGCCAGTCAGATGGTCTCCTGCTTTATTGTGCTTCAAACACAAGAGGCACCAGGCGCTTGGAATGATGAATTCCAAACTAATAAAGATTTAAATGAGAATTTGACACTTTGTGAGTTCATCCAAGTAGAATTCTGGTTTTATTTGATGCAGATCCACAACGAGGTAATGAAATTAGAACTTTCTGCTGTAATGAAACAAGTCCTGGTGATTATGGTAATCTGGAGATAATCAGGATAATCCTGCTGCTTCTTTTAATGAGCTGCCCGGAAATACCTGGCAGGGCTGGGACTAACGACTTCCTGTAGCAAGGAGTGAGTGAGTGAGGATGGTTTTACACCACTTTTCAATATTCCAGCAATATCACGGCGGAGGACACCAGAAATGTGCTTCACGCATTGTACCTATGTGGGGAATCGAACCTGGGTCTCCAGCGTGATGAGCAGATGCTTTAACCATTAGACTACCCCACTGTCCCTCACTGACTTCAGAAGCCACACATCCTTCATTTGATTGTGCAAAGTACGCCCTAGGTTCGCTAGTCCTCACAGGCCATTCAGTATTAGTGACAGATGATGTTTGACTTCTATTGAAATAGCTCTATCGCTACCCAGGATCCTAAAGGTCATTAAAACTCAAAATATTGTCATTTTCATGTTGTACAACGAAACCTGGTTTAGAAACAAATTCTATATCATGATACCCAAATATGATCTGCTTTGACCGTTTCACAGAAATGTGGTTCCACAAGGAAACGCCACTTTTGTTATTTTCTTAATTCTATGCATCCAAAAATCTGGAACTCTCTTCAATAGGAGCTGTGACATCTTCGACAAAATTACATTATGACTTTCAGGCAGTACTGTTAACATTGTTAAGTGTCTCTGGAGAAAACTGCATTACTAAACACGACTAAGGCGTTTATATGATCTGATGATCTGTTAGTGAATCCTCTATATTGTGAAACTATTGTTACCACGCCCATGGGAGGTTTATAAACACAGTGACGGACGAACATGTCTCCACTCCCGACAACGCTCATTGTCCTGGCCTTAGTGATATATTGGCTGTGAGCGCCATCAGAGCAATAAATCACATCCAGACTTATCTCCTGTCCCCGTGCAGCGTGCAGTTTCAATTAGGCATGTCTGTGAAACATGCCTACAGCCTCACAGCTCAACCAGGCACATCACAACATCGGACCTGGGGTAATGGTTCGTTGCAGACTGCCAGGATATGCTTGTCGACATGAGTAGTACATATTAACAAGATTTCCACCAGACTCACTTATTGCTAAAAAAACAGTTCATGATTTTGAAAGATATTTTCAACCCAAATATGTTTTTTCAGGATTATTTTTAAACACACATGTTTATGAATAAGATATTATTCATGTATGTGGAACTCTTCAGAATGTCATGGTGTTAATCTAATATTGACATATTGCTGCATGCCATCGCTTATTCCAGTCTCGCTGAACTGAAGATAATATCTCATACAAGAAACACTGTGAGTGTGAGTTCATGAACAGACTTCTTGATTGCTCAGTACTATAAATTCTAACAGAAGAAATATCCCAATTAACATCAGATTAATAACACAGCAAAATAATAAAAGAGAGTATTTTAAAAAACAGGTTCAAAAGGTGAACTGATGGCATATTTAGTTCTAGTAAATCAAAAACCTAACAGTCTTTCAACAACTCAAAATTACCAATGGAAGATGAATATGTAATGAATGTTTACAATGAGCTTTAAGAATGAAGCAGATTATTCAGTTTTACAATCATATACTTTGACCTGGTTCAACAACAAGAACTTCTGTTGACCATGTGAAAACAATGCTAGTCATCTTTTATTAGTGCAGTAAGTAGCAGCGTTTGTCTATCAACGTGATCAAACTAGTTAATCATACACACATTATTCATAACGACACATTTCAACCAAGTTTGATATAAACACATAATCTTTTTGATAAATACTGCATTTTCAGAGTATTTGACACACTTCAGTTTGTTGATATAACAGTTCACCTGCACCATATGCAAAATAAACATCTACAGCGCTTTATAACCTTATAATTATTGACTACGTTTTAAAAGTTGGAAAGATATGTGTTGAATGTTGACCTTTATTTTTAATTCTGAAGATCATCATGATTATCTGGTAGTCAAGATAATGTGTAAAACTTCATGTTTTAGTTACAACGGCTTAGGTTTGATTCCTTAGCCTGGAGTGAATATTGTAGCACTTTGATTGTAATCAGCCTTCATTTCACACTCATAATCTGTAAGTATAACCCAAGTTCATCCCTTCTTTTTACGAAAACACATAGAAAGATTCCATTGCAGAGTATACTATCATGTCACCAATAAGCTGTGCAATTCTATTATTACCATAGTTACTAGGGATGATTATTGTGATAGCGAAAGTCTATTGCGACATACTATTGTGATAGCGACAGTCTATTGCGACATACTATTGCAAAAGTTTTTTCTCTCCTTGAATTGTCTCATTTAAAGTTAATTCCCAAATGAATGTATAGTTTATATGAAATATAAACAAGTTGAAGTTTTTCTCTTACTGACTGACAAGAAACTTGAAACCCGGATCAAGTAAACAGTTAAAACATAAACACATGCAATCGATGTATCAATAGTTTTCCGTTTATACCATCAATTAATTGATGTCGGAGATTCAACATTGCAATCAATCGATAGTTTGATGCATCATTACAGCTCTTTTAGTCACCTACATGATCTAAATTCAATATATTTCATTCCCATTCAGTATGAATTGAAGCACAACTTGGGTAATACAAACAGTGTGGGGCGTCAAATGAGTGTGTAGGGAGAAAGGGGCGAGGTTTAGAACAGTACCTTCCGGAAGTAACTTGCAAATATTGTGTCTACAAGCCTACAGGTGTGAGATCTGATACAACCCGTTTTTTAGCACCTGGAAAGTGACAGGTCACTTTACCTGTCTGAGAGTGGCTTAGATTCCCTGTGTGATGTTTGAGAGTCAACACACTACACAGGTACAATCACACCTACCTTGGCCACAGTCTTTGTACAACTCGTTACAGGTGTGACAATGATAAGTTTCTCATGGTGAAAATTAAAAAGTTTGACATGCCTTCTTTTGCAATACACACACTGTCTATTGAAACAAGGGATCACATTGTCTACAAGTATTTTCATTAACTGCATATTTAGAGGAAGATCTACTTTATTCAACTTGAATGCTGTGGTGTGCCAACTGGCAAACAATTACTGAAGGCGACTTTATCCCAAAAGAAAAATATCTCTAAATGAGTTGTTTTGGGACTATGTTTTTATAATTTATCCTTATACAGTAAAAAAAACAGTTTCTGAATTCAGGATTCATAACTATGAATCAAAAGTAGTTTATCTCAATGAGTAAAAAAGTTCATAGTTCCATACAGAATCTTTAAAGTTTGAAATTAATTCTTATTTGCAGTTACTGTGTTAATTTACTGAACACTTAGTTCAGGCAAATAGTGAAACAGACAATTAAACCAAGCAGTCAAACTCGCTATACTTTTTACCATCTTAGCCCTACATTACATTTGTCAAACAAATGCAAGAGAATATATTACATGAATCCAAATCAAGTCAAGAGAGATATGACATGGTCTCAGCTCCAGAAAGGAAGCATTCATCTGGGACCCATTTGGATTGCGCTTTTTACATACATATTTACAAAAAAGACAGGTATATTAGTGGGACTTAATGTCTGTCTTCCCTATAAGTGGCATGAAAATGTTTCAGTATGTGCAAGATTTGATGATATTACCAGGGTCAAAAAGACACTTCATAAAACATCTCTGTCAAGAGCCAGGTCTCTTTGAAGCAGAAACGAGAGCCATCACTGTACATTTTCATTTCTTCAATCAAACATATTTACACATGTTCTGTTCCATTTTACACCATGTTTTACGAGTCTCTCCTCTTTGACTTTAATTGCTGATGTGAAATGTGACTCTCTTATCAGCCCAGCGAACCCATCCCCTCGGATTTTACACCCATAAGTTTCACTTACGAGCTTCAGTTTTAATCCCCAAAGGCCTCAAAGTTAATGACTAATAAAATTCTCTAATCCTTCCCATGAACCTCGTGCTCCTGAAGCTGACAGAGCCCAGTTTGATTTATGTGGAGCTTCAAGTCCACTGTCAACTCTGCTATTTAGAATTGTTTCAAAGTCTAGAACGCTGCTGGTTGCTGGGTCATGCCTGGTTTATCACCGAATGCCCACAGCATGCCAAGCTGAGAGTAAAAAGGATTAGAACTGACTCAACCCGTAAGATGTTGCGAAATGCCTAGAATAATCAAACTGTCACCGTTGTTTTTTTTAAATGAAAACTTGTTTACAGTTGTTTAGATGCATCCCAAACATTTTTGACATGTAGGACTGAAATCAATTTTGAACAATAGAGTGAAGTGTTTCTGAAAATTTAATGAATCTAATAAAGGTTGTGTATATCTGCACTCAATATGTATATGTTCCAGAATTACTGCATTTAAGTTACCCCAAATCATAGGTTTTCGGGCACCTGTTTTGAGCCCTGTAACAAGGGGTGTTGTGCCATGCAGTCATTGTACATTCTTGACTTAACGGCTTGAGTTTAGGATGAAGTTAGTGAAATGTTTTATAGTCATTCATGTGATTAGAAAGATAACAGTGAATGTTTCTTGATACTACGATTTGCTATGTGTTAATGAGT
This sequence comes from Haliotis laevigata, assembly GCA_008038995.1. Classification (NCBI taxonomy): domain Eukaryota; kingdom Metazoa; phylum Mollusca; class Gastropoda; order Lepetellida; family Haliotidae; genus Haliotis; species Haliotis laevigata. The sequence goes on along the minus strand of VKKT01004614.1, from coordinate 35,720 downwards.
TTTAAAACGGAGACTAATTTAGTTATATTTGTTAATTTTATTTAGATAATCATTTGTATATATGGTTTGAAGTATTTTCAATTTTGAAAAAAATAATTAAAAATAAAATGCATATTCAATTAATTACAAAAATCACGGGTTTTTTCTTCGTATCATACATAATTTAAGCTGTGTTATGTAATTTGAATGACTAATCATCACCGGTCTGATGGCTAGTCAGTGAAATGTACGATTACCACGGAAACATCTAGTACACAAACACGAAATCTACCGAAAAAATATTTCCAATGCGTATGTGAATAGACAAATAGTTCATTAATGATAAATTCTGATTGAATCATCGGAAATCCTGAAATGACCACTCCCAGTTCTGAATCAGCTCGTGTGGACATTCAGTAAGATAGCACACCTGTCTTTTCACCTGAAAGGTCTACAGTAGACATGTCGCTTCTCCTAAAAGCAAGTACGGTTGTGCTAAGAGTCGTAGGTTGTAAACTTACATATTTAAACTGACTAGACCCGTATCAACAATACCACACCTGAAGTAGGTGCAGCTCCGACGACTGTGGACATATCTTTTGAAGTTGACAACCCGTGTGTGACCCAGCGTACGGGTCAAATTGCTGTCAGACAAATCGGTGCAGTCAAACAAATATTCAAAGAAAGCACCTAAAACATTCTCGGTAAATTTCATTACATGCACACGCAATAACAGAGCGAGAATGAACTTTCTTAAACTCTTTCAAAACTACTTATTCATTGCAGGATCGTGTCCCACTTAAGCTATTGTTGGGCGTCCCATGTAGATATTCAAATCACAAACACAAACAGCACGGCAACCTGTTTCAGCGAGTCGCCAAACGTCACATTACTTACCTATTATAAGAAGGAAAATTGAAAATAATCCAACTGAATGTTGTGGTATCCGTTCCATGATTGTCGAAAGTCTTGCTAGTAATTTCCACACACAAACGACACGCAGATGCGGTCCACGGCGAGCTCCGATAGTAAAACAAGCTCTTTGGCTTCACGTATCCGCCATGAGTCATTTACTCCCAGAATGCTTTGCGGTGACCTACTTTCTCCTCAGCCCACCTGTAATCAACAACTGTCCGACAATGTATTCCTGGTAGAATACTGAATGTGGGGCATTTATCAGCATCGCACACTACACTGCACCATATTACGACACCTTATCTGATTAACGCTTGTTTGTTTCAAACGATTGCTTTTTCAAACTTAAATACCTGTCATTTGTTGTTTTTTTAAGGGGGCCGTTTACGCGTCACCACAGTTGGAAAATGACCTGTGTTTCAGCAGAAAAAGCCAGTAGTAAAACAGTCACGGTTGACACAACATGTCGCCTGATGTTTTGCTGGTAGTGTCAAAATATTGACTGACACGTTTTGGAAACATACAATGAATGCTGAATTTGTCTTTGGTGACGCGTTCGATTTTAAATGCATTTCTTTTAGGCTAACGTTTATTGCTTTGTGTGAACCTCGCTCTATAATTTAACGCCTGTTATGTTGATACAGATGCATGTTACATAACCACACGATATATATTTTCAATTTTTTAAAATATATATCTTATCTATGAAATACATAATGAAGTAGTCATGGTTTTCCAATCGATATTATGTACAAATAATGTTTATTTATGGGTATACTGTCATACTTCCTTAATTTCAATAATTGTGGATTATCACAGGGAATTTGTAACAATTTGTAAAATAGATCAGTACCGATCACATCGTGGCGGGTGTACAATCATTTTCACTTCCTTCCTGGTACATTTCACAAAGGCTAAATATATAACAAAACTTGGATGGGCAATTGTCCATTATTAACAAGGAAAGAACATCGAAACCAGGAAAAGCTCGTCTAATCTCATCACAATTTAACTGAAATTTCCAAATGAGATGCAATTAATATCCTTGCCAGTTATAACTTGACATCGTAATTGAATGTTGTACCATATAGTTTTGTTTGAAGACTTTTTATTGCTTCAGACATTGGTGTTCAGTTACGTCCTTACAGAATCGCGAATAATGAGTGAGTACAGTTTTGCGCCGCAGTCAGCAATAACCTAGCAAAAGTTAGATATCGTGAATCCACAAAGCGTTCGTGGCGTAACGAATCATTGTACTTACAGGTAGACGAATGGCATAGTCTCCGAACGCTTTGGGGGAGTCAGTGAGTTTAGTTTTACGCCGCTTATATTCCAGCAATATTCCAGCAATATTACAGCGGGGGACACCAGAAATGGGCTTCACACATTGTGCCGATGTGGGGAATCGAACCTCGGTTTTCGGCGTGACGAGGGAGCGCTTTAACCACGCTGCATAAGGAAGATTTATGCACCATTTGTCTTGTATTCATTGTAAGCATTCAGCTTAAAACAGCCCAAGCCTTAGAATTTAGTAGTTAGTGAACAACGAAGAGAAAACATATCTATTTACTTGTTCCATGCATAATGTATATCCTTCTGACACATTTACATATTGTATTGTGATACAGAAGTAAATGAACTGAACGCTGTTAATATATACTTTAATCAAACGGTCAGGCCAACAACCAGTGTCGATTTAGCGTATCACATAAGGCCCACAGGAAGGGCTAGCTAGGTGTCAATAGTATAGAGGCCTCAACATTACTGGTGTCCCCTGGGTCAGTTGTTTAATGTTGTTTCAAAGTCATAAGCATTTTTTCAAATGTGTTTGAATGTGTTGTCTTCCGCCACCTATGCTCCATCTCTATATCATATCCCATCAATAACCGGAAAGTCGCGGGTTCGATCCCCGGCCCTGTCATACCAAAAGACGTTAAAATATGGTACTTGTTGGTCCCTGCCTGGCGCTCGGCATTAATGGGTACGAGGGGGTTGACAACCATTATTGGCATGAGAATATATACAATCTCAGCTTGTGTTTGTTCATTATTTGTGATGGGTGTCGGGAATTATCCTACTGGTCACAAAACAGGTGTGGGGAATTTTCCTAGCGGGGAATTGTCCTGATGGGGAATTGTCCCTACACCTTCCACACCGGCATCGCACTTATTGATCCATTCTTTTCTTATCAACCATTTGGCTTTGAAGAGGTGATCAATTCTGACCCTGAATTCCTACGAGATCCAAGTTTAGTTTCCTAAGTTTACCGATAAGTTCAATATATCTATCAGCCCATCCTCCAAACAGTTCGGTAATCTGTATTGTGACATCTATATGACGTACATCGTCAGTGGCATTGTCTATTTCAAAATAACCGCGAAGACCCGGGTAAGAATCGGTCGCCGTAAAAGGGGACTGACAGGATCGGGTGGTCAGACTCGCTGCCCAAATTGTATAGACCGATGCTCATGCTGTTGATCACTGGATTGTCTGGTTCAGATTACATTATTTACAGACCGCCGCCATATATCTAGAATATTGCTGAGTGCGGCGCAAAAGAAACTCACTCACTCGTTCCTTTCGTTACCTTTCAACAACTCTTTGATTCATGCAAATATGAGATCGGGTAATACCGTTTCTCTCGATAGTATTCTCTGCATGATAATTAACCCCTGTTGTTGATAAACTCCACAGTCGATCCCACAGTTGTGGTAATTAACTGATATATCGTTTTACTATGTAAACCAGCCCTATGAAAGGGCCCACGACTAAACCCGGAACAAGACCGCCGCGAGCTATATAGCACCAGTTCATACCACGTGGACCTGGAAATGTAAATACACGATTGACACGCGATGCTAATTTCACAGTCAAACTTGTCAATATACACGGTAATGTTGTTTCAGAGACGGCGTGGGTATGAGAATGTATATCGCTTATGTATACAACTTGTCCTATTGCCGGTTTGAATGAAATGTGCACGCGATATACAACTTGCACGTATGACTTGTAACGCTGTTCTTAGTGCAATATGCATGACGACCGGTGTATATAGACTGCTATCGACATGGCCGGAGGTGTATATATGTATAACTGTCTGTGTTTAGGTGAGATAAACAAGAGTGGAGTATGTTATTCATCGAGTTCACTTTTCCTTTTCTGGTCCAACGCAGTTTCAGATGTGAGTAGCCCTCTGTTTAAACTGTTTGCTCTTCAGCTGCGATATTTTTGGCTGATCTGTTCAGAAAATACTGGAAAAATAAATAGCCTCAGGCTTTTTCTAAAAGTGTAATTGTTCGCTAGATAAGATGGATGTTGTGAAAATATATTTTGTTCTTTTCAAAGAATATAATGCATGCGCCTTCAAAATAAACGCTTAAAGAATACTTTTCCCAATGACTTTTGCGCGAGTGCCTCCTTCGTAGCGTGATGCACAAATGAGCGGATAGTGTTTTACCCCGCATTAACACTGTTCGAGCAATATCAGAGATGGGAACACCAGAAATTGGCCTTATACTTTGACCCATGTGGGGTATCGGTCCCAGGTTTTCGACACGATGAGCAAACGATCTTACCAGTATACTGACTGCAGTCTTATTACGAGTTGGTCCGCTCTCAAATTAGATCAGAGGCAACTAATTTGTTGCTGACTTTGATGATTCATTCACTTCCTGTATTCACCGTACCTATACAGAGTGAGTGAGTTTAGTTTGACGTCGCTTTTAGCAATATTCCAACAATATCACGGCGGGGGACAATAGAAATAGGCTTCAGACATTGTACCCATTCTGGGAATCGAACCCGGGACTTCGGCGTGACGAGCGAACGCTTTAACCACTAGGCTACCAAACCCCTTCGCGCATGCTGATGATCAAAGGCATTGGGTATTTGCAAGTATTTGGTTCCGTAAAAGTTGGAAAGTTGCTACTAAATATTACAATTTGTAACGCCATTGGAGCAAAGCCCTCTTGAACTCGTCAATTCACCCACAATAATCTTTCCACACAACTGTGCACCACTCAATTCTACATCCACGTGACTATCAAGTGACGAAGTTACATGTATTTTATCCCTCGCGACAACAAATCTGTACATATGTATAGACGCTGATAACATGCACTTGATTCCCAAAGGCTGTCACATCCCAAAATATCTGATGAATACAACCTGCAATACCATCTGTTATTAAACATATGTTGTAATATCGTGTTCTAGGAGTTATTAATGCTAGGCAGCACATGTATCAGATGCCATTTACATGGGCGTGACGGTAAATGATTCATTGCACGTGTGTAAACAGCAAGCTCGGACAGCACTTCGGAGAGCATCCAGGGGCGGTGGGGTTGCCTAGTGGTTAAAGCGTTGGCTCGTCACGCCGAAGACTCGGGTTCGATTCCCCACATGGGC